>JADRCC010577591.1:0-28848 GCA_019843855.1 Hylomyscus alleni
TTTTTTCCTTAACTGTCATTATATACATATGTATATGCATAGATATTCCTAAATAGCTAAGCAACCTGCCAGACTGTTGATTCTTGGTTTTTACTTCATTCCGATACTTGCCATCCCAGGTTTACCGTGAGCTTTTCCTCCCACTGGCTCGCGGTTGTGTCCTTTTGATATAGTCTGTCATTCTTGGAGCACCTTCTCTCAGGAAGGAGGAAGATATTCCAGGAGGCTGCTCTTTCCTTGACTCTGCCCTGGCACCCGCCATTTCGTCAGTGAGCCTTAGTTCTTTTCAGGAGAGAATATATTTAGAAAACTAGAATTAGCTGCCAGGGATTCTCTTTGGATCTTAGGGTCCATCCCTGTTCCCATGTGTACACTTAGCCTGTTGTTTCCGACGGTCCAGAGATACTCCACGGTATCTACCTACTCTGGTTTTCTCTCCTGTCTTTTCCTTAATGGCGAACATGTGGACTGCTTCTCTCCCTGCTTGCCCGGATATCACTGTGTGGAGCATCCTTACACAGGACATCCTTACACTGGGGTAAGAGATGTGTGCTCCAAGCCCAGCTTTGGATGGGATCTGAGAATGTGAACTCAGGGCCTCATGCTTGCACAGTAAATGTTTTATCCATCGAGCCATCTCCCAGCCTACCATGCGGTCTCTAGGGGCCGCCTTTCTGGGATTGGCAGCTAAAGGCAGGTCTACTTTACACAAATCCGGGCTAAGGGGTAAAGGAAGTAAATCTCTGTGTAGGATTGCACCAAATGAAGTAGAAATTCATTCTTGGATTTCCTCCACAAAGGTGAACACCAAGCTGACTAATCGGGCCATAGGCATTCTTGACCTCCAGCCACAGACTCTTTCTCCCCCCCCCCCGCCCCCCAGACCGCCCCGGCGCCCGCGCGTGTCCGCCCCCTGGAACTCACTCTGTAGACCAGGCTGGCCTGGAACTCAGAAATCTGCCTGCCTCTGCCTCCTAAGTGCTGGGATTAAAGGCGTGTGCCACCACTGCCTGGCTTTTTATTTTTATTTATTTTATTGTATTTTATTTTATTTTTTGGCCAGCCACAGACTCTTAATTCTAGAGCCTAGGGTCTCTGTTTCCAATGCCGGTGGAAACCTTTTTGCCTTTGAGCAGAAGTAAGCTGTCAGTTCACTCTAGTTCTGGAATCTCCAAGAAGTTCCCCTGCACTCTCTTCCTTCTACTGCCACCACTGAATTCAAGAGCCATAACCAACGGATGCACCTGAACGACTTTAGCTCTGTAGAGTCAAGTAAGACCTAGCTTTTATGTTGCCTCCCTCAGCTCACTCATTGGCACCTGAGACTGAGAAGGATTCAGAGACAGAGATAGGACATAGGGGGGGGGGGGGGGGAGACAGCAGAGGCAGACTTTTAGGATCTCCTATCCTCCAAGTTACTGTCTCATGACTGTCTGACCCCTAAATATTTATTAAAGACAAGGAGGGCAGCTCTTCAGATCCAAGACTGCTCCTGAGCAACTGTGGCAGCCCCTCTTGTCTTAACTCCCTTCATGTGGAAGAATCACCGTATCTCCTCTGGCCCTGGGCAGAAGTCTTTAGGGTCTAGTTTGAGGTGGGTTCTGACCCTTCAAGTGATATAATCTGGTCATAACTTTGTTCCCTTACTGAGATTTCTAAGTTGTTTTTTTTTTTTTTTTTTTCCAAGACAGGGTTTCTCTGTATAGCTCTGGCTGTCCTGGAACTCACTCTGTAGACCAGGCTGGCCTAGGAACTCAGAAATCCGCCTGCCTCCCAAGTGTTGGGACTAAACGCGTGCGCCACCACCGCCTGGCGATTTCTAAGTCTTAATGCATTTAATGACAGCTCCATGGATTGAATGGCCAAGGCTGAGGTCTTTCTGGTCATCCCACAGCCTGAATCAGACTTTGAGATTTGGAGATTGCGCTTATTCTCACAGGAAGGAATAGCATAGGGTGAAGAGCCTGGTTTGTCTGGCCGTGTGAGGCTCTGATGAAGAAAGGCAGTGCATCTCTTTAGGCTAGTCTAAAGAGTTTAAGTCTAAGTTTGACACAAACTTAAATTATAGGCCTGAAGCCTTGGGAAAATTTAAATTGAAAATTTAAACTTATCTTGAGCAGTATCAGCCACTGTTGAACCAGAAGCTGGTCCTGGCAACAAAAGGCTTCCTGAGGCGTACAGAAATGAGTGGCTTCACTCTACGAAACCCTGTCTCAAAAACAAAACTAAATCCAACCAACCAGTCAAGCAAAAACAACCTTACCACTCATTTCAAGATGCAGCTTTCTGGGGCTGGAGAGATGGCTCATTGGCTAACGTTAGCTGCTACTCTTCTAGAGGACCTGAGTTCAAATCCCAGCATCCACATGGGGACTCATAATCGTGTATAATGCCAGTTCCGGGGGATCCAATGTCCTTTTTTCGGTCTCTGAGGGCTCTAGACACACATATGTTACACATATATGAAAATAAATCACTCATACACCTACAATTAAAGAAATTTAGGATAAAATAAAAATCAAAGGTGAGGCTTTCAGGTGGGTAGGTGTCCTTCCCAGCGTGATCCTCCCTTCACTGTGCAGCTTGAGTAGAAGGGGTGGCTTTCTGTCCAGCCTTGTGGAAGCCAACCACAGTGCTTGAAGGTCGGGTAGGTCTTTAAGGGTGTGGCCAGCCATGTGTCACTGTGTGAGAGATGGCAGTTCCATGAACTTGGTGGCTCACTGTTGGTGAAGCTACTTTCTGCACCTGGAAGGTTACAAAGTGGGGCTCTGTGGGCGTGCGACAAGGCTGTCCCAAGCAGAGAGATGGACAGAGAGAAACCATCCCCACGATGTTGCAGCTTTCTGCGTGACCTTCCCGCCTTGTCGATCTGGTCTGGCAGGTTCCTTTACTTTTTTATTTTTGATCAAATACTTTGTGTTTTTGCCTCTAAGTGTAGAGTTCTTATATCACTGATGTCTTCTGTTTCCTGTTGAAAATGGGCTCCCCGCCCCCTCCAGCTCCCCAGGACAGCGGGTGATGAGATGGCGTTTTCTGGTGGGCGTGGAGCTTGTGTTCTCTGCACGTGCCCGAGATGTCATGCAGGGAGAGAGAACTGTGGTTTCCTTAGCCCAGTCCTGTGGTTTGAACAGAGCTGTAGACACCTGGGATCCCAGCACTTAAAGAGGGAGACTCCGGGTCAGTTCAGGGTTATCTCAGCAACACGGTGACTTTGAATCTTGCCTGGGCTGTGTGAGACTCTGTCTTAAAAATAAAACAAAAACTATATGGTTTGAATCTTTTTTTTTTTTGCATTTATTTATTTATTTAGTGTTTAAGTGTGTCTTTGAGTGTGTGTTCCATGGCACACTTGTGGACACTCTGTGGAAGGTGGTTCTCCCCTCCCCGACTAGGCCTACATCATTAGACAAGTAACTTTACCTATTGGGCCATCTTGCCAGCCCTCATTTGAAATCTTTACATTGGAAGGTGTTTTCTTTGGAGGTGGAACTAAAAGCTGGTATCACCTTTCCTGAGTAATATAGTTGAAATGATTTTTAGTTCAACATTAAAGACATGCTCCAAAGGTACAATAAATGACACAAATGTATGATTTAAGAAGTAAATTATGCTGGGTGTAGTGGGCACCTTTCATCCCAGTGCCCTATAGAGGCAGGCAGATCTCTGGGAGTTCCAGGTCAGCCAGGACTGCAGAATGAGACACTGTCTTTAAAAGGGGGGCGAAAAAGATAAATCGTTTATAGTGCCTTTGAAATCTTTGTGAGTTTGAATTTTTTTTAAAGATTTTATTTATTTATTATTATATGTGAGTACACTGTAGCTGTCTTCAGACACTCCAGAAGAGGGAGTCAGATCTCATTAGGGGTGGTTGTGAGCCACCATGTGGTTGCTGGGATTTGAACTCAGGAACTTCGGAAGAGCAGTCAGTGCTCTTAACCACTGAGCCATCTCTCCAGCCCCGAGTTTAAATTTTTTTTAATTAAAACTTTAAATGACATTCTATTCATCTTGTGTGTGTGTTTGGGGAGCACATGCCATGCTTGCATGTGGAAGTCACAACTTGTGGGTAATAGTTCTCTCCATCCATCTCCAATATAAATTCAGGACCTCAGGCTTGGCCGCGGGTACCTTCATCTACTGAGCCATCTCACTAGCCCAGGTCTTAAAAAAACAACAAACTAGCATGTGGCGTGTTTACTAATGTATGTGACCTGTGCTTGTGTGTATGTGCACACGTGCCATAGCACAGGTAATATGGTCAGGAGACAACTTGGAGGAGTCCGTTCACTCCTTTCACCCTGTGGGTCCTGGGATCACACTCAGGTCTTTAGGCATGGTAGTGAGCACCTCATCCTCTGTGCTATCTGTCACATTGGCCCTGAGTTAGATTTTAAAACTCAGTAAGAAATACTTCGCTGCTTGGAGAGTTGGCTCAGCGGTTAAGAGCACTGACTCCCCTTCCAAAGGTTCTGAGTTCAAATCCCAGCAACCACATGGTGCCTCACAACCATCCGTAACGAGATCCGATGCCCTCTTCTGGGGTGTCTGAAGACGGCGACAGTGTACTTACATATAGTAAATCTGTGGGCTGGAGCCCACTTGGCGTTCACTGATGCAAGCTTATTGTTTGTGTCAGCAGCAGAGCAGCAGGAACTGTGTGCAAGGCCAGCAGGGTAAGGATTTTGTTTCTGTTTTGGGGTGTTTGTTTTGTTTTGTTTCTTTTGTTTTGGGATTTTGTTGTTGTTGTTTGTTGGTTGGTGTGTGTATGTGTTAGAAGAAGAGGGAGCTCATGGGCAACTAGATACAAATCTGTGTGATGATTCCCTCCCCGAGGGGCACCAAAGACCCAGCTGAGCGAGGCACTTGTCTGCAAAGCTTTCCTTGACTGTCTTTCCTGGCGCCGGTGTTGATGGCCTCTCTTTGCCATGGCCTCTCTTTGCCATGGCATCATGGTGATGCCAGCTCACCATGCTCACATTCCCACCATGGTCTGCTGTGCTGGTCTTCCTAATGTTTTGTCTTGTGCTTCTCCCCAGCTGCCACACGGAGGGCAACCGGCCACTTCTTAGCCCACCTTCTGTATGCCTGGCACCACTTGGTTCATGGTAATTACTAAGGAGGTAAATGTTTGAGTGAACTTGGCTGTTGTGAGTATTTTGAATAAGTGGATAGAAATAAAGAACAAACCTCCTGGGAAGGCCTCCTGAGGGGGGGTCGAGTTAGAGGCATGAATAGGTTTGAAGATTACAGTTAATCAGTTAGTGCACATACCTAGAGAACTTGTCCTCCCCAAAGGGCTGCAGGAAAGGTTTGGGGTGAGCTCTCTGTAGCAGTTGCCCTCTCATTTCTAGTTTAAAGACCACCTGAGTCTTTTTGTTTGTTTGTTTTGGTTTTTTTCTTTTGGTTGTTTTTGAGATAGGAGCCTCACGTAGCACAGGCTGGTCTTGATCTTCTAATCAAGCTATACTTCCCAAGTAGTGAGATTATTGGCTGTATCATTAGCCCTGGCTTCATAATATCTTCCCCAAGCCCAGACATGCTGTTGCTAGCCTCTGGTGCATTCCTGCCCTTTGGGATCACAAAGGCACCGAGAGGAAAGATCACACACACACACACACACACACACACACACACACACACACACACACACTCCAGAAGACTGCCTTCTAGCAGTCTGTTATGTCTACCCCTATATGTTCTCCAAATGGTGGAGTTTCTTTTTTTTTTTTCTTTTTTTCTTCTTTTTCAAGACAGGGTTTTTCTGTGTAGCCCTGGCTGTCCTGGAACTCACTCTGTAAGCCAGGCTGGCCTCGAACTCAGAAATCCACCTGCCTCTGCCTCCCAAGTGCTGGGATTAAAGGTGTGTGCCACCACCACCCAGCAATGATGGAATTTCTTCTTGCTCAGAAAATGTTCAGAAGAAATTTAGGGACCTGACCCTTGAATACCAAGAAGGATATTTTAAAAGTAAAATTAAAAAAAAAAAAGACAATCTACTGTCAAAATCCACCATGGTTTCTTATTTTCCTAAGGGGTTGAGGGGAGAGATTTGAGCAGACAGAAGCACTCAGTCCTCAGTCGTGGAAGAAAGGAAGGCTCCGCTAGTGGATTGTATTAGCTTGAAAGACTCGGTTTCAGCATTTCTTAGTCTAGTCAACTGTTTTCACAACTCAGCCTCAGGCTAAGGATTATTTCCTGAACCACTCACTGGCCCGTCAGGCGGGAATCAGTGAACTGGATGTTCCAGTCTGTTTTGCTGAGGCTAGAGGACTGAACCAGTGCCCAGCCAGCATGGAAGCAAGGTTAGAGCCTGTATTAGGGTTGGCTTAGATTATCCCTGCTTTTGTTGTTGTTGTTGATAGGAAGATTAAAAGTAGATAAAGGCAGAATTCACGGGTGGGTTCCCTGATCTCACAGGTGGAGTTCAGTGAATTCACACATCCAGGCTAAAGCAAGTAGTAGCTTTAGCTATTACTAAAGCCTAGTAGGCGTGATGTGCCAACTAGGAGCTGGGGTGGTGTCCATACACGGTCAAAAAACTGAGCCCTTAGGCGGGCGCTCTAGGGTGGGTTGCTGGAGACGCTAAGGACTGACATTAGCCTGGAGCTTTCTCCAAGTGGGCTGGGTTGGTAGGAGGGCAGATGGGGTTTCCCAGTTGGTGCAGGAGCTGAGCAGGGCTTCCAGCCTAACAGTCGGTAAGACAGGGTTTCTCTGTATGTCCTGGAACTCGCTCTGTAGAACAGGCTGGCCTCCAGTTCAGAGAGACCCACCTGCCTCTGCCTCCCGAGTGCTGGGATTAAATGTGTGGCCACTGCACCTGGCTTAGCTCTGCTTTTGATACATGCATAGGCATATGTGTGTTTGGGTTTGCTGTATATCCTTCAAGGAAGCAGTGGAATTTACAGACTTGAACTCACACATTGAAGTTATTGAGCAACTTACACAAGAGGCCACGACCCAAACTCCCAGCCGAGAGGTCCACGTGGCAGTGCTTGGGCCTGGGGAGCTGAGGACAGCTCACATCTGTGCTTATGTAACCCTGCTTCCCAGCTTTCAGAGCCAAGAAAACACACAAGCCAACCCAGCAGGGCCGAGGGCCTGCAGAAGCACACGCCGTGCGCTGCACAGCGAGAGTGCCTTGGCCTAGCCTGAGGATTATCAAGTACTCAGGCCTCCCCTGCCTCTTGTTCCTCTTCCTGTGTTCACAGGCAGTTCTGAGAACTGGTAGCCGAAGCCCCTGTTTGTGAATGGTATCAGTCCTTGCCTGCCTGGAGTCTTGTAACTTTATTTTTTTTCTAATCCTATTTTTAATGATGGTTCTTAAATGCTTTAATCTTCCTTGTAACCCAACACCCGCCAGAGGTAGTGGAAAAGAAAGGATATGGGGGAAGTGGACCTGTTTAGAAAGGTTCTTTGCAGCGGCAGCTCGATCCACTCCGAAACACCTCAAGTATACACCAGCAGTCCGTCCAGTTTGGTAGAGCCTGGTTAGCAACAGTGGTGACATGACCTAGTAGAGACAGCCAGGCCTCAGCCTCTGCTCAAGTCAGCGAGAGGGACCAACAGGGACACCAGGAGAAGTTCTCAGCTGTGCCTCTCTCAGAGAAGGGAAGCTCAGCAAAGACGTGAGACCCACAAGCGGTGCACAGCTAGCTGTACCAGCAAGCCAAGCTCTGTCTCCATCACTCAGTGGAGTCCTATTTATACCCTCCAAACATCACGTGTGCTCCATGTGCCTTGTCTCAGCGTGTGCCTTGCCTCAGCACCTGCATCCTATCAGCCTGAGTCCTTGGAAGCTGCAACAAAACTGCTGTACACCACCAGAAGGTTTTTGGTGCATTTCTCTCTATGGGGTCCCAAAGAATCTTTCATCATGTGTCCTTTCACATGCTTGCTTTAGCGGAGCATCTTCTCCTGTGTCTGCCTCAGCGAAACGTTCCTTCACGTGTTTGCCCCAGCAAGACATCATCCAACCACCTTTCCAAAGAACCCTTACGTGTCTACCTCAGAGTCTAGTTCCTTGGATTTTCCTCATTGCGGTAGGGCTGGGTGTGCAGCGGAGGCTAGCCCCTACAGTATGGCAGAGAGTTTGTAACTTCCTGGCTGACCCTAGAGCCGGGTAGGCATTCACCTATGGGCCTGCTGCTGCTCTGCGTTCTTCACAGGAGAGGTGTAAGCTGCAGGATTCCCAGGATGTGGGGGTGTCGGAGAGGTGGGGATGGGAAGAACTGCCCCATGGGAAGGGGTGTGGGTTGAGGTACTCTCCATGTACTGGGGACACGATGAGGTGTGAGAGTGATGCGGAGGCAAGCAGGGGCATGAGGAAGGCTGATCAGTGGCTAGGCTCTGTGGAGCCATTGGAAGAACACGATCCTTGGACCGCTGGAAACCAGAGTGTTTTCATTTAGATTTAGTACATATCCATATAAGGAGCTCCTGGGAGGTGAGAGCACTCTTGTGTGGGCTCTCCCTCCAGTTCCCTCAACTCACCCTTCTGGCGCTCGGTACCCAGAAAACACTTGACTGACACAGATGCTCTTGACTTGTCAATCACAAGGAGCGTTTGAATGAAGCAAATGTTTCAGGATAAAGGCTGGTTCTGTTCTTGGTAGGGCCCCGGGAACTTGATCAGCATGATTGATACTGTGTGTGTGTGTGTGTGTGTGTGTGTGTGTGTGTGTTGTCCATGAATGCATGTCACATACATGCATACCTGTGACAGAGGCAGACAGAGACACATAGAGTGTTGGAGTTGAGTAGGAAGAGGCGTGCCCATGTCTGCTCCCTAGTTGGGTAGACAGCCACGCTGTGGCCAAGGGATCACTGGAGGACAAAGACGTTAGACAGTAGATGCCGAAGGGTATCCTGAATAGGTGTCATTTGGGGTAGGTATCTGTGGCACGTAGGTAGCTAGCAGAAAGGTAGGGAATAGAAACAGAATTTGGGGAATGGTCATTTCACCTGGGTGAATGGGACAATGACTGTTACCAAGGAAGAAGGCTGAGAAATCGTAGGTGACAGGCAGGAGGGGACATGAGTGGGCATGGTGCTGGGTATTTAAGGTTTCTTTCGTACCCTTCTACCCATCTAGGATATTCATTTCTTCCTTTCTGCTTGGTCATTCATGCCATCTTGGGAGCAAGAAAGACGAGAGTAAGGGTTTTCAGAATATCCTAGTTTGGGGTCTATTCTTCCTAGTTTTAACCAGCACTCTGAGCCTGTCAGGTCTAGAGTTCATCTGGTCCAATTTTTGTAATTTATGAATGGGAGTAGATGGAAATTGCTCAAGGATCATCCAGTAAGTCATTGATGCGGCTACACTAGGGTGCAGGCTCCCCTCTCTTATTTGGGGCTCTTTACCTCAGCATCTTTCCGCAGGGGCAACAACACAGGACACTTTTCGCCCTGCAGGTGTATACTTTCAGAGGCTTGGCCGACCATGTGGGAACTCCTGTTTTCTGGGTTGGTTTCAGAAAGTATAAGCACGTGGTAGGAAGGCAGTCCAGATGCCTCTTGGGGTCTTGTTAATAGGGTTTGTGTTTTACAATGCCTCTGCAGATGGTGTGGGGCCTCCTGAAGAAAGAAGAACCCAGTGGTGGGTCATGAGTCCACTGTACCTTGGCATCTCCCAGAGGTCTTGTCTTAGGGTTGGGGAATAGAGCCCCTAAGCCTAGTAGGTCTCATGGACAAGAAGTGGCAGTCTCTAAGGACCTTCCTTGTTTGAAAGTTTCAAGGCTTGTGAAAAAGTGTACCACCAAGGTCTCTGTTGCCCAGTTTAACCAGTAAGAGTTATTTGGGGCCTGGAGAGATGACTCAGCTAGTAAAGTTCCTCCCTTACAAGCATGAGGACCTGAGAGATGATACTCAGCTCCTAGGCTCGGCAGCATACATCTGGGGCTCCAGTGCTGGGACAGGGAGCAGGAACAGAGACAAGCAGATGCCTAGAGCTCAGCCTGCCTAAGTCATTGAGCTCCAGGTTCAGTGAGAAACCTTGTCTCAAAAATTACAGTGGAAAGCAGTCAAGGGGGAAAACCAGTGTTGACCTCTGTCTTCAGACCCACACCCCTGTACGCACCCATAGGAACACACACATACACAGCCCATGGACATGTTAAACCCCAAATCTGTTGAGCTTTTTGTTAATGTCCCTTCCAAGGTCAGCTGAGTTGGCCTGAGACTGTGTTTGGGCCAGTGTCCTCAGGAGATCATCTTGATAGGGGCTGAGATCTGCTGTACCAGGTGACCACTAACACTGGCAACAGAGTGCCTGCTCACCTCAGGGCGTCTTGGGAGGTCAGAGCTGGGACAATAGCAGTATTGTTTTCTTTTGCTTTTTGGTTTTTTTGTTTTGTTTGTTTTAATAGCAGTATTGTTAAGAACTGGTTCTGCAAGACCCCTGACCTCCAAAGGGGAGGTCACAGGCTGGATTCAGGGCACACAGCTCTTTTGAGTTTGAGGCTGTCCTTCCTTGCCTAAGCTCTATGTTTCTCAAGAAAGTCAAAGGATGAAGGCCTGCCTGTCAATGCAAAAGTCAGTTGGTTCAAGGAACTGGGAATAGCTAAGGAACTAGGCAACCAAGCTTGGGAAGACTGGCTTGAGGGGGTGTTCAAGGCCCACGGAGGTGATTTGACCAGAACTGTGTCTCAGAAGAGAATGAACTAATGGGAACAGGTCCTGTGGTGAAGGAGCAGGGAGATAAGACTGAGGAGGATCCCCCCGAACGAGAGAGAAGGTGGCAGCTGTCAAGAAACGCTTACCAGACGGGGGACAGGCTCATGGCTTCCTTTGCTAGAAGTAAATTTTAGGAAGGCAACTGCTCCCTGGGCATGTGAGCGGCTGCTGCCACTCCCCCCCACTCCTCCTCCTTTTCTTCCTCCTCCTCCTCCTCCTCCTCCTCTTTTTAATAAAAAGGACAGATTGGAGCCTGCACAGGGGTGAGCAGGAGTGAATGTTTGTCCTTCATGTATTTCAGGTGACGCTGATCTGCTTAGTGTCCCACCTTCTGTGACTTCCTCCCTGTGTTCTAGAACCTGGTTTATTTGTCATGTGAAGCTGGCCGCCGCAGAATAACAGTTCCCCAAATGACATCAGTTCAACGATGATGTAGTTAGGAGATGGTGAGGTAGAGAACTTGGAGGGGCTTTTGGCTGCACAGTTTTTTCAGTGCTTTCCAGAAGCAGGATTTAATCCGCGCGACTCCCATCCTGACTTATCCTGAGCATGCTTTTTCTACTGAGCATCCTGCTGGGCCTCATGTTTCTGGAACCTATATTGAGAATGTCTGAGGAACGTGGAGTACTGTGAGCCTGGCCTTGCAGTCTTGGGTCTTTGCCTGGACCACTTTGTGCATCCCACAGGCTCCTTTCTTCCCTCTGTCCCTGACTATGTCAGAATCTGCTATCTGCCTTCCCTTAGTCTTTTGAGTCAAGTACTTTCTTACAGACCCATTTCTCTGACTTCTTCCAGAACAGGAACTCTTTGCCTTCTCGATTCATACTGACACTTTATCAGCCACTATTTCTAAGCTTTTTTTCTCCCCTCTGAATGATCTTTCTAGCTTGTTCCTTTTGTGTCCCCTCCTTTTTCCTCTGGGATCTCATGGCCTCCAGCCTTTGAGTCCCTCTACTCTCACCGCTGCGCCCCCTCCCCCGCACCTCCCCATCTTCATTTTGAATCTGATTTCCTCTGCAGTGATTCGCCCACCACATCTGCTCCTTCCCTTTCCCCAGTTAGACTGTTAGATTAGGGTTAGGAAGAGCCGTGTTAGTCGTTTGTCTAAAACCACGCAGATGGCAGGTAGCAGAGCCTGGGATTTCTGAGAAAGTGTTTTCTCACCTGGGCTCACCAGTCTGTGCCTGGACAGTCAAGTGGTCAGATTCAGTTTTACAGCACAGCCTGACGGGGGAGGGAATGTACAGGTAACTAACTATATGGGTTTCCCCATATAGTTATGGGAGAAACTATAGACTGGGAGTTTCTGGAACCAAGTTTCCTGAGATGACTAATCCCACTAGGGCTGGGCATGAATGCCTTTTCTACAGCACCCTGCCTGTCTCCTCCCTCTTCCAGGAAGAGCTGTCCCCTCTGTAGCTGTGGTCTGGTCGGCTAATGCAGTCTGTGGCAGAGTGGGCCCTGTGGCTGGCTAACTTCTCCCTTCCCCCTCTCTAGTTGGCCCCATGCTGATTGACTTTAATATTCCTGTGGATCTGGAGCTTTTGGCAAAGAAGAACCCAGAGATAAAGATGGGCGGCCGTTACTCCCCCAAGGACTGTATCTCTCCTCACAAGGTGGCCATCATTATCCCATTCCGTAACCGGCAGGAGCACCTCAAATATTGGCTGTATTATTTGCATCCAGTCCTTCAACGCCAGCAACTCGACTATGGCATCTACGTCATCAATCAGGTGAGGTTTGGGAAGTGGGACAAGGGAGGTAGAACACAACACAGGCACACAAATGTGTGCTCAGTGAGCGCTGAGGGAAGGGACTGATCTCAGGGTGCAAGGATGTGCCAAATCTGTCACTGCTGCTGTCTTTCTTTAAACAGTGCAGGTGAGCTAAGTGCCAAACGGTATGTCTGCTTGTTGATATTAGCTCTGTTAGCCAAGAGAAATAGATACGGTGTGCTCGGCTTTTTAGAAGTAACCTTCCAGCAAAAATGAAGGGAAAGATATCTCCTCTGGTCGCAAAGTAAAACATTGATTATTTACCATTTTTAGGTTACTATAGTAACCTAAAAATAGTTTTCTTCCTCCACCTCTACTACTGCTGCTGCTGATAATAATAATAATAATAATAATAATAATAATAATTCCAAAAAATCCATTTTTGTTTCAGATTTCAGGGGGGCAACTTTGAAATTTATCCAGCTGGGCAGTCAGTATCTTTCTTCTAAGACACCCATAAGAGACCATATGTATGTCTCTACAGCCAGCCATGGTTAAAAGTCTGGAGAATCCTATTCTAGAGCCTCAGACAGTGGTATACACTAGGATGAGTTTCCCATTGCACCTGAGATTGTGTGTGTCAGGCTCCCATCTGCTTAGGATACAAATGCTGAAAGCTTTCCAGCCTCGATCACCACAACCCAGATCCAGATAGATCTAAACCTTTTTAAAGGTTCTTATGAGGCAGGGTCTTGCTATGTAGCCCAGGCTGTCTCGGAGCTGACTTTGTAGGCTAGGTTGGCTCAGACTCAAAGAGCTCTGCACCTGCCTCTGCCTCTGAGCACTGGGATTAAAGGTACGCACCTCCGCCACCTGGCTCACATGCTATTTTAAATTGTAAACAAACTGCTTTTTAGCAAAGTCTTCACCTTCCTGAAGTGGGCTGGAAGCTTCAGGATGACTTCTTTAAGCATCTCTGTAGCAACTGAGGCATCTCTCTGCTATCCCAGCTTCCCTGATGTCACATAAAGCTCCCTGACTTTGATGGACACACACACACACACACACAAAGGTAGTAGCAATCTTACTACATCCAGCAGGCTCAAAGCTTATGTTGAAGTAAAGGAGCAAACAGTCTTTCCAAACACATTTTAATGAAACTTGGCACCCAGGTAAGTCAAACGCATCAACCATGCATCAACGCACCTAGATTACAGTATATACATGAATTTCAGTATTGGGGATAAACTTGAAATACCAAAGCTGTATTCATGGGGAAAACAGTAATGCTCATTAAACATACTGAAAAAAAAAAGCAAAGTTTTTCGTTTTTATTTATTTAATTTATTTAATATTTTTAAGTTCTTAGTACATGCCTTTAATCCCAGGACTCTGGAGGCAGAGGCAGGTGCAGATCTCTGAATTTGAGGCCAGCCTGGTATATGCCTCAAGTTCCAAGACAGCTGGTGCTACAAAGAGAAACCCTGTCTCAAAAAACAAGCAAACAAACAAACAAAAATGTGTGATTGGATGGTGACTGTCTAATGCTTTCGAAGCTCAGAGGAAGGAGAGAAGGCGGTGCCTTGATATAGCTAGTACAGGAGTTCCTAAATTCGTGAGGAAGGCAGATCTCGTTGTTAGAGAACCTTCAATGCACTAGCACCCTGTGACCTCCGGAAGCATTTCCTTAGCTAGTCTAGACAGAGAGCTATTTTCCAAGAATCATCTCCAGTGATGAGTGTTCTGTGAGTCACATTTTGGAGAAAACAACCCTAAATTACCCACTCTCGGCTTCCGCCTTACTTTCCCTGGGATACTAGGAACTCCCCAATCTCTTTTTTCTTCCCCACTTGTACTTTAGATCAGAAAAAGAATCTTTTTTTAGGAGTTGGGGGGTGTAGCTCAGTGGTAGAATGTTTGCTAACCATTCATTGATCCTACACTTTGAGTTCTAGCCTTAGAGCAAAGCAAAAAGTGATGTACTTCCCTGTCATTGTTTCCTAGAACTTGTCTAGACCCTAGAGGGCAGGGATAAAAAATTTATGCTTTGTGTCAGAGAGAA
Source organism: Hylomyscus alleni (assembly GCA_019843855.1). Classification (NCBI taxonomy): domain Eukaryota; kingdom Metazoa; phylum Chordata; class Mammalia; order Rodentia; family Muridae; genus Hylomyscus; species Hylomyscus alleni. Next base: position 14,449 of record JADRCC010577591.1, read on the forward strand.
GTAACTAGTAGAGATAAGTACTGGTCACATAAGTAACAGTGGGTTGCAACTAAACCCCACTTAGATTCCCAAGTTCAAATAATGTCCTCCAACTGGCCCACAATAGCTCTTCTTGAGGCCATTTGTCCTCTTCCTGTGTGCTTCTCAAAGCCTGGTATCCAGGGCTGTGAGTGAGCCCCATACCTGGAGAGCCACTTCCCAGTCTCTGATCATGGGCAGGCCACGTAAGCAAGCCCTTGACTACTTAGTAAACAATAGCTGTTATTCCTTTCCTGTCCTTCTTGCCTGTTGCCTCTGCCTGGTACCTTACTGATAAATTTCTTATTGTTCTTCCTGCCTCCTGCTTTAGCCCAGTGTAGCACCAATATTAGGGCCTTGCCTCCCACCTGTTAGGGCCTCTGTGGAGTCAGAAGATAATGAATAACAGTGTGAGTCAGATGACAGGCTCTCAGAAGACTCAGGGGCCGTGCCTTATAAACTTCTTTAAGAGGAGGGTTGTGTCCTAAGTCCAGTGAGTTTTTATGGTTTATACTTGCTGTTAACTTTATTCAATGTAGGCCCCTCCAGCCACTATGAAACTTAAAGCTCAACATGAGTGTGCTAGAGGGGAGTGTGGGAGGTGCTCCCCAATTGTTGCAGAGAGGGGCAAGGGTGTCCTTTGGGTTTCAGTCTCTCCTCTTGCCATATGTATACGGGTCCTGCCAGAGTCTCAGCATATCCTACTTGGTGTCACGGGTCCTACTCTGACACTTAGGTATCTGGCTAAGTCTGGCACTGGGATGGACCTTGGTGTGGAAATGAATGTCAAGGTGTCGTATCGCAAACAGGGAATGCTGTCACCCATACTTCAGTTAGGAAAGCTCAAAGCCAGGTAATAGGAAGGCTGCCACCTGGTATCACCACCCGTAAATGAAAAAGGCAAACAAAGAAAGAAAAACAGAGGTAAGAGGCTTTAGAGAGTATCCATCATAAAAATTATAGACGGTCATAACCACCGCAGTGCTTTGTCCCAGAGCCAGCAGCTGGGAGACTTTCCCAGCATCACTTACATTGCTTCTGTCACCTTTGTCTCCTCATCTTTCTGGTTCTGCCCATGTCCCATCTTTACTTTAAAGCCTTCAACAACTTCCCCCCTGCCATAGGCAAGGGCCTGAGTGATCTGAAACCTTAGGGCGGGATGCCACCTGGGGACTAGTCCTGACCTACCTCCAGCCACTTCTCCTTGTCACCATTCATACAGCGTGCCACCGGCAAACTGCCTGTCATCCTCATCCGGACACTTGTCTCCTCCTTCTTGTGCCTCTGCTCAACTCTGTGAATAGGCCTCCCCTGGTGGCTTTTTCTGGATATATTTTAACCCTCTTTCCTTTACCTCATTAGCTCTGTGAAGGCCCTGACGTAGAGGTGACCTCCCCTCCTTCTCTTGGTTCAAGGCACAGTTATCATTTTTATGCCTCATTTTGACCCTTGATCCTTAGTTCCTGGCCAGACTCATTCCCACATGTCCAACCATGAATCTCCTCCGAAGTCCAGAATGGACTCTGTAGGGTTTCGAACATGGAGCATCTTTCTTTGAGTGCTGTCATTTGTTGATACCCGCACTCGGGATCCTCTGCCCCTGGTTCTCTGGTTGTGTCCATTCCTGCTGGAAGCAAAGTCTCCTCTCCTAGCTTGGCCAAATTATAACCCTTTCAAAACTGGCACAGTCCCTCCTCAGAGCCCTTCACCTGAAGTTCCTGTGAGTTGCTGACTAGGCCATAGGCTGCCTGTGATAAAAAACCTCAGGGTAACCTGCCTTTTTGGGAAAGATATATGTGCTTTAGCCTTGCGTTCGCTCATAATCATAAAATGCCTTTGAGTCAGACATGGTAGGTGATTCATACCTCTGATTGTAGTACAAAAGAGGAGGGCTGCAAGTTCGAGACTAGCCTCATGATGTAGTGTGCTTGGGGCTAGCCTGGGCAACATAGCAAGCTCCAAACCCAAAGCAAAGTCTCTTGTGTTCCTTTGTATTTTGGCTTTCATAGACCTCAGGTGAGGGCTGCTTTGAAGGCTGCATAGGCAATCAGAGCATGGCCAATGGCAGACTGGGAGTAGACAGAGGTGATGAGGAATGTCCCGATGGCTGTGTTTGTCTATTTGCCATACTATGAGGCTTGCTAGATCACGTGAGAGAGGCAGCAGCTTGTTAGTAATAGCTGTCAAGCCCCCAAGAGCCTTTCTGACTTGTGATACTTCCAGGCAGACCTGGCTGGACAGGCTTTGGGAAAGAGAGAGAGCCAGCCTGTGTTTGGAAGGCAGCCTGTGTTTGGAAGGCAGATGGCGCTTTGTCAAGCTGTGATTTTGTTCTATTTTGTTTTTTTTGTTGTTGTTGTTGTTTTGAAGATGTTTTTTGTTGTTTTTGAAAAGTGTGTGTGTGTGTGTGTGTGTGCACTTGTGAATACATGAATGTAGGTGGCAGTAGAGGCCAGAAGAGGGCATCCACTGGAGTTTGAGTTATGGTGGGCAGTTGTTGGCCTCCTAATGTGGGTACTGGGAACCAAACTCAGATCCTCTCCAAGTGCAGCAGGCCTTCTACACCCCTGAGCCGTCTCAGCCCCTCCCTCCGAGTGCTGTTTTAGGCTATAAGATGCCCGTTCCTCCAGGAGGTCAAGATCAATCATAGTTAAGCAGATCGGAGAAGGTGGCTGCTTTATGGCCCTCATGGTTTGCCTTTTGTCTTGATTGTCTTTATGTCACCTGTCACCTCTGTCTTTTATTTCCTCTTCCAGGTGTCAGTGGATTTGTAGGCGGATGGGACTTTAGGAGGAAGAGGGTTTAGTCATTGATCTTCCCTTCCCTTGGGGCATTGCTGGCCTGGGGTGGAGTGGGAATGGTGGGAGAGTCTGTCACCCCAGTCTGAGTGCCACCCTCTGCTCTGCTGTCTCCCTCTCTGACCACATCTGTGTATTCTCCTGGGGAGTGTCCTCGCACTTACTGGTACTCAGTTGCTAATGAATAACCTCCAGACATTTCCACAAAAACTGGAGTGATAGCATATTTGGACTTGGCTTTATTGTAATGGTGGTCCGATGAGTCCTTTCCCTGCCACAGCCTGAGGTTTGCCCTCCCTTTGCCCATCTCCTTTGCGTGTGCCTTTTTTTCCCCTTCTAGTGTGGACTTTTACCTTTACTTGTAAATCCTGTTTGTAGCAAAGCAAGCTGAAGGAGGAGCTCCTATTTGTGGGCGGCTTCTTACTTTTCACGTACCTTCTCTTCTGTCCTCTCTGCCTCCTCTAAAGAAAGAAAAATCGACTTACCTACCGCTGCTATCCTAACTACTGCCGCCACCTCTGCCGCCACCGCCGCTGCCACTGCCACTCTGGTAATGTCCTCACATATGACACAGTGCCAGGCCTTTCTGGCGGGGGTCGTGGGGGGAAGGGGGGAAGCTGTGAATAACCCCCTGTGACTGTGCTGTCCTCCAGCTGTGCTGCCTCCCGAGCAAGCACAGGGCTACTGTGGGCTTGCTGGGCAAACATCAAGATCAGTGGAAGCCAGCTCATGGTGCAGAGCCTGAGAGACTTCGCCGACTTTAGATTAAACCCCGGTAGAGCTCATAGTGTGTGTGTATAAATGTTTATATCTTGTCTCTCTCTTCAGGGCCATATCATTAGCATCTTCCCATGCTGTTTCAAAGTCTCCATATCCATTACTTCAATGTTTTCATAGTAGTTGACCACTGAGTTCTACCACAGTTAATCCTTTCCTGTATTAGGAGCCTAAATAAATAGTAGCAAACATTCTCGAGTTTCAGGTTTGCTCTGTGTTGTCTTCTTCTGCGTTCAAGAATGTTTTCTCGGGCTAGATTTTTCACACGTAGGATTGTTATGTTAAGAAATACGTTGCCCATTTTTATAGTTAATTGGTACAAATAGACAAATTGCTTTTTGAAAGAGAAGTCTCTGTGTTTAGCTTGTGTCTTACACACCCTGGAAGTGCTAAGTGCCACCTTTTGCAGTGGGACGTCTACAGGAAGTCTCTGTGCCTTGGGCCCAGATAAGGCAAGCCTTCTGCTCTGACCTCCGTGGAACCAGGGTTTTAAAATGACCTCTGCATACATCACCTCAAAACCAGGCTTCATTGTTCTCCCAGCCTGGGTTCTGGGAAGTAAATGAGCTCACCCTTGTGACGACTGTAGCTAACAGAGAATTGCCTCCCAAGAGTATGGGCCCTTGTTCTGAAGAGCCTGCATCTTAACTCTCAGATCCAAGTTTTGTTGGGGACTGTGCCTAAGCCCAAGGCCACCTACTTATTATGCATTAAAAACTAGAACCCAGCTGCTAGGAACTGAAAGAAGAGCAGGTTTTAGCCTGCCACAGATTCAGCATAATTCTAGCCTCTCACCTCAACCCAGTCTAAGATCCACTCTGGGGCCTGCAGGAATACCCAGGCCGAGCTCCTTCAGCCCTGAGCTCTCCTAGCCTTCTCACAACCTACTCAGACTGACTCTTCCCTGACTTTTCTTGCATTGAGACAAAAATCCCTCTTGATATGCAAAACCTAGTATAAGGCTCCCTATGGCCTAGCGGGCCCACCTCTCTGCCTCTGAGAGTTTTTACAGATCTCTTCCCACATGATGCCCCCCTCCCCAGCCCAGTGTGTCTTCTCTCTTCTGCATTCTCAGTCATTTAGAGATTTTAGCTATTTGGGGGCTTTTCTTCTTTCTGCCTGTTTTCTCCCTCAAGTTAGGAAGGGGTAACTCTAAGTCTTCTCTAGGAATGTGAGATGTGAGAAGGCCACTTCAAAACCTGGATCAAGCTGGGCATAGTGGTGCTGCATGACTTCAGTCCCGATAGTCAGTCCCTGTGATTTTGAGGCCGGCCTTGCATACACAGTGAGATCTTGTCTCAATACCCAAACAGACAAAAACCAAAACCCGAAGCTAACCCAAACCAAAGTAAAAAACAACAAAAAGCTGAGTCATTTTTTTTTTAAAGAGGTATGTGCTTTCAGCGCGAAGCCTCTCGTCCCCAGACTTTCCACTGGGCTTCCCACCCTCCACCTCGATCTCTAAGGGGCACTCACTTTCTTCTGCAGCTGGAGGCTTAATCATGTGAGCCACAGGCTAATTCAGTTAAGCCTAATCTTGTTTAGAAATACCCTGTCTGTCGAAGAAGCAGGAATTGAGGGGGATTCTTGGAGCTGGTAAGAAAGGCCATTAAGTGAACGCTATGGAAGGTGGAGTCACCAGGAGTGTCAGGAAACAGCCATAGGACGCAAGCATTTTGATAGTCTGATAGCAAGATTTGGATGGGTGAGAGGCTCGTTTCCATAATCATGGTAGTAGCTGAATTGTCACTTGGTAGGGTACTAAGGCCTTTCGTGCACTATTGTGACAAAGCAGGAAACTGAGGCCAGAAATACAATTCATCCATTCACTTAGCTAGTAAGTGGAGAAACTGGAATGAAAGTGTCCGTCTTGTCTCAGGTGTGTATTTGGCCTGGTCTGGCGCTAGGTGCTTGATAAATTTGCACTTCATTGAGTGAAGCAGTAGATGGTGCTTGGGTGGGAAGGGGGCTTGAGGGGAGGGGCGTCTTCTGTCCCTAAGGAGGTGGGGTACATCTTAGAGAAAGATAACTGGCTTTGCATGCTGTCTTTCTGACCAAGAGAAGGAAAGCGTTTCACCCAAAGGACCCAGAAAATACTTTCCTTTTCTGCAGTCTCAAGGGAAGAAGAAGAAGGTACATTTTGCCTGTCTTGGCATTTCAGGTTCCTGCTGGGCCACAGCACACCCGCAGGCTGGTACCATGTGCTTCTCCTTCTTCCTGGTTCATGTAGATGGCGCTACACAGAGAGGAGGCCTAGGAAGGAGCATGTAGTCCAGCTTATTTGGGGAATTGCCTGACTAGTTCTGAATGTGGTCCAGACAGCCAGAGCCCTTTCCGAGTTGAAGGAACTGTGTACTTCTTCTATTTATGGGTTGTGGCCCCTAAAGTGCATGCGCACGGTTCCAGATGAAATTGAACACTGTGTAGCCTTGAGCAATGCTTAGATCAAACAGTCATGGCCAGCAGGTCCTGTGTGGTATAGAGAAGACCACCAGGAACTCCCTCCACCCCCCAGATCCTGGGAGTATGCTAAGAGAAAGGGCATAGTTGTGTGTTTGCAGATACCCGTTAGGGATGCCTTAGGGCTTAGAGTCTTTGGGAATTCGTTCCTTTCACTTATTAGAAAAGTGGCCATTGGGGCTTTGTGTTCCAAAGTGTAATTTGGGTTGGGAAAATGGCTATTAAAAACTGTCAAGATGATCAAGCCATATACCACAAGGGTAGAAGCACGGGCTCTGTGCCTTGTACATGACGTCCCCCAACAGACAGTAACGATATGTTGTTACAATAACCCTGGTTCTAATAACTTCTTGGTTTTCCTACTCATTTTCTACTCAGTGGACTTTTTGCTCCATGCCTTATGTGGAATTAGTTGAACTCAGAATTTCAGATCAATTCCTTGTGGTAGAGCAGCCAAAGAACACAATGTTCTTTTTGTTTCGTGTGGTTGAAGGACTTTGATAGAGATGGAGAAAAGAGCTCCTGTGTGCTAGGTGGTTTCTTAATTTACTCATTGTTTTCTAACTTCCTGGTACCTCCCTTTTTCTGAGTAGTTTGTTTCTCTATTATCTACCGGACGGACAGCCCATGGAGTGCCATAGTTTTCAAGTTTTCATCCAGGCATGGTGAAAAAGGAGTTCTCACCAATGGGCTACAAGCCCTTATAGGACAGTGATACTCAGAGTGGAGGCTCCAATCCCTTGATTCCCAAGAGTTTCAGGGAGAAAAGCCTTCCTAAGTGAAGATTCCAACGTGTGGGGCCTTCACTGCTTCACAGCACTCTAGGAGGTCAGAATGAAAGCACATGTTCAAGAAGAGCTTTGTGACCTGCTGAGGTAAAGGGCAGCAGGCCCATGTTGGGGCCATCTCTGCTAGCCATGGGCCACAGGAGCCAGTAAGAACCAACATCCCCAGAGTGATCCTCAAGGAGCTGCTTTGGTCAGAACTTTACAGAAAGTGCCATTATCTACCATTGTACATTGCAACTTGTTCATCAGTCTGTCTGTCTGTCCGTCCGTCCATCCATCCATCCATCCGTCCATCCATCAAGCTAGACAGCAACTATTACACTTTTATTTGATGACAGTGAGGTACTTACTAGTCGACTAAAAAAACGAAAGTGTAAGTCTTTGTGACACTCACATTTTCATGGGAGATACTGGAATAAACAAGGTAAGTCATTAAAACATGAACGATTTTTCCACCATCAGGCTTGGCAACTTGCGCCCATCAGCTGAACCTAAAGCAGGTGCTTTGTCTCTAAATCTGTCATGTGTATCTGACCGCTTCCTGCTATACACTGTGAGCATTCTGAAGGCAAGACTTGAGTAAGGCTCCCCACATTCCTCCAGCATCTAATTGATGGTCTAATAGACATGTAGAAGTCCAACAGTATGTCAGTCAGACTGGAACAGATTAGAGGTGAAGATGCACCCAATTTTCACAACTTCCTGTGCATTGTTGCTGGAGTCTGTAATTAGTGACATGTGTTTAAATGCCTTTCACCTTTTCTTTTAGAGCTATGTGAGTTCCCATGCATGTGCACGCGCGCGCACGTGCACACACACACACACACACACACACACACACACACACACGCGCGCGTGCGCGCGCGCGCGCGCACACACACACTTACTTTAAAAGAGTCTCACTATATTCCAAACTGCTCTGGAATTTGGTTGGTCTCAGACTCATAATCTACATACTTTGGGCTCCTGGGTGCCATTATCTGTCTGTCTGTCTATCTATCATCCATCTATCTATCTATCTATCTATCTATCATCTATCACAATTCTGCTGCATTATGTGACACACATGACTTATTTAGCCAGTTCCCCAGTGATGCTTATAGAACGGTTCACAGTCTGCTACTATGATGCGTACTTCACAGGGAATGGTATTGTGCACGGTCTGTCACACGCATGTAAGCCCTTCTGCCGAGCAGACTCCCAGACATGAGGTTGCTGATTCAGGGGCTTGACACTCAGGATTGATTTGTGAAGTAAGGGCAGAAATAATGAAGCCCCAACAGTTAACTGATGGCCATGTGTGGCAGAGCCAGTCCTTGTGAGTGTTCTGCTCAAAGGTCTTGTGGCATCTAACAGCATTTCTTGTTTCTGCACCAGGCTGGAGACGCCATGTTCAATCGAGCTAAGCTGCTCAATATTGGCTTTCAAGAGGCCTTGAAGGACTATGATTATAACTGCTTTGTGTTCAGTGATGTGGACCTCATTCCGATGGACGACCATAATGCCTACAGGTGTTTTTCACAGCCACGGCACATTTCTGTTGCAATGGACAAGTTCGGCTTTAGGTAAGACATACTCGGCCAGAGTCTGCTGCAAATGTGGTAGTTTTTCCGGTGTGAACTAGAAAATGTAGTTCCTCTGTAGTGCCCGAGGCTCTGCCGGAGACCAGCACCTCTGAGAAACGGTTGCTTTTTTAAAAGTCTACAGTCATTTCTTGCTGGAGAAAGAGTCCAGCAGTCCCTATAAATCACTGTGTATCCTGATAACAGTTCTTAGGTGTGGGCTCCCAACAGTGGCTGCATCTCCTCACTTTCTATCCCCCTCTGCCCCACACAGTTTAAGAAGCACTGATTCTAGAGATTGGATATCTCCACAGATGTCCTTCAGCACCTTCAAAGAAACATGGTTCTTTTTCTAAGAAAAACACGTGTTCCTGCTCAAACCTGGGGCTCTAACTTTTATATCACAGTGCTAGTGAAGAGGCAGGGGCAGCAGTGGGAATCCAAACCTTATTGACATGTGTGGAAGATAGTCTTATAGTCAGTTGTCTAACCTTAAAAGTCAAAGGCCCAGGCATAGTGGTGTATACCTTTAATCCCAGCACTGTAGAGGAAGAGGCATGTAGATCTCTACAGTTTGAGGCCAGCCTGGCTCTATACTGAATTCCAGAACATTCAGAACTTTATAGTAATCCCCTGTCTTTAAAAAAAAAAAAAAAGTCACTAAGTAAATTAAGTGTGCATTTTACTTCACAGTCCATCCGTGTTTGCATTAAAGTATGACGCATATTTGAAAAGTATCGCCTTCCCCTTCCTTAAATAACCTGAAGTCTTCTGTAGCTGGGCCGCAGCTCCTCGAGTTTAGGCTGGATGCAGGTATACTTGGCCTGTGCAAATAGCCTTTGTGAGAACACAGCTACTCTGTCAGGCTCAGGTGTTCTCAGCTTCTCAGGCTCCCCTCCCTTGATGGGGGCACGAGAGCTATAGGACCACATAGAACCTAGATCTCCCCATGGTCAGAGCTGTTCAGGACCTACCCAGAACGTCCCGCGTAGACTCATCAGGAGCTAATCTGTGCCCGCTTGTCTTCCCTCTGCTTGAGTGTTTTCCCTTTGGCAGGTTTGTACTCTGACCTTCCTTGTTCTTCTCCTGAAGAGTGTCGATGAGACCCAAGTAACCACTGAGTTCTTTACCATCGCACCAACAATGGTTTCCAGGCCTCCTGTGATGGCTAGGAGATAGAGCGGGTAGATAAGAAAAGGAACAGAGACAGCAAAAATACTGTATCTACTCAAGACAGCACACACTTCCACTGAAGTAGGGATCTATTTCTAGAAAACCGCTGACTAATGAGACCTATTATTAGTCCAGCAACCTTTGGTTTTAACCAACATTAAAAGTATGTGTGTGTGTGTGTATATATATATATATATATATGTGTGTGTGTGTGTGTGTATACGCATATACGTATATACATACACACACACACACACACATATATGGAGCTGAAGTTAAAGCTCAGTGGTAGAACAGTTGCCTAACATGCTTAAGGCCATGGGTTCAGTCCCAAGTTATGCATTTTTTTTAAAGATTTATTTTATTTTATGTGTATGAGTACACTGTAGCTGTACAGTTGGCCGTGAGCCATCATGTGACTGTAGGGAATTGAAGTCAGGACAGCCCCCGCTCCCTCCAGCCCCACTCGCTCCACATAATTCACTGTAGCTGTCTTCAGATGCACCAGAAGAGGGCATCGGATCCCATTACAGATGGTTGTGAGCCACCATGTGGTTGCTGGGAATTGAACTCAGGACCTCTGGAAGAGCAGTCAGTGAGTGCTCTTAACTGCTGAGCCATCTCTCCAGCCCCTAGAATTTGATCCTTTAGTGGTATCATCTGAATCTGAATCCATTGTTCATTCAAGCAGAACTCCAGGGGTCTTTCAAAAATAGTCCTTCCAAACCAGTGAGGTGCTCTGTCCCTGGAACTGTTGCAACTGGGAGGCAGAGGTTGGGAGGATCATTTGTTCAAAGATAGTCTAGGCGAGTGAGCTTAAGACTCTGTGTGTCGGGCAGTGGTGGCGCACGCCTTTAGTCCCAGCAGCAGAGGCAGTCGGATTTCTGAGTTCGAGGCCAGCCTGGTCTACAGAGTGAGTTCCAGGATAGCCAGGGCTACACAGAGAAACCCTGTCTCGAAAAACCCAAAAAAAAAAAAAAAAAAAAAAAAAAAAAAAGTCTGTATGTGTGTGTGTGTGTGTGTGTTTGTGTGCGCGCGCACACACACAAGTGTTTGTACACATGTCATGGGGGAAGTGGGACTGAGTTCCAGGCATTGTGGTGTGTAACTGTAATCCTAGCACTTGAGAGGCCAAGTAAGGCAAGAGAATTGTGAGTTCAAAGCTAGCCTTGATACAAAGTGAGACCTTTACTCCACACACAACTTCCTCTCCAAAAAGAAAGGAAGCCGTCCTGGTCCTCGGCCTCGTGTGCTCAGCTATGTACCTGTGGTGTGGTTGGTATTTTCCTTAGTTCATGTAAGGAAACAAACCAAGATTTTAAACATTAGCTTTAGAGTGAAGTGTGGTTGAGGGTTACACCTAGGGTAACTGAAGCCTTTAGAGGGCCTGCCCATCAACACCTTTGTGTGGCCTTTGAAGCAGAATCTGTTCTTCCTAACCATGACTGTTTCAACGTATAAGAAGACAGAGAAAGACAAAAGTCCCCAGTGTCCCAGTTCTTGGAAAAGTGGCAAAGTAGGTTTATCCCTTTGCTAAGTCAGAATAACTAGAAAATTGGAGGCAGTTTGCAGAGATGCAGCTGCCATGTTAGGTTGATATTCAAACCTTGTGCCTTTAGGAGAAAGAAAAACTGGTAGAAGCCGGGCGGTGGTGGCGCACGCCTTTAATCCCAGCACTTGGGAGGCAGAGGCAGGCGATTTCTGAGTTCGAGGCTAGCCTGGTCTACACAGTGAGTTCCAGGACAGCCAGGGCTACTCAGAGAAACCCTGTCTCACAAAAACAAAAACAAAAACAAAAAAAAAGAAAGATTGGTAGCGAACAGATAAGGTTTGGACGATGGTGTGAGGTGGGTGTGAAGTGGGTGTGAGGTGGGTGTGAGGGCAGGGCCGCCTGTGTAAGGACATTTTTTGCAGGAACAAGGAACACAGAAAGCAGATTTCAGAGCCACAGTTGGAAGAACTGGACTTAGCTTCCCATCACTGACGGGTTTCCTATGTGACCATAGGTTCACATAGTACTATACTCTTAGAAAGAAAGAAGATTCTACATATCTTTATGTCTCTAAGATAATCTGAACCCTGACAAAACCACAAATTAAACATCAAAAACTAAAGGAACCATTTTGGTTCAGGGTTGGGTTTGGAAAGATGGTGAGTAAGTAAAACAAATTAATTTTTATATCACTAACCATTAATTTTTATATTATTTAGGGAGATTTCCTCCCAGTGCCTAAGGAGAAATTTCAGACATGTTCATGTGGATCACGCCTTTAATCTTAGCACTTGGGAGACAGAGGCAGGCAGATCTCAGGTCAGCCTGGTCTACATAGTGAATTCTAGGCCAGCCAGGGCTACATAGACCCTGTCTCAAAAAATAAAAAGAATGACCTCAGTCATTACTTGGGATAAAGACTTCCTAACCATGGCCCCTCTGTCTATGTGCTTCCTCTACAGCCTGCCATATGTTCAGTATTTTGGAGGTGTCTCTGCTCTCAGTAAACAACAGTTTCTTGCCATCAATGGATTTCCTAATAATTATTGGGGTTGGGGAGGAGAAGATGATGACATTTTTAACAGGTAATGCTCATAATTTCTTTCTCTTCTCTTGGGTTTCCCGTCAGTGTTTGAGTCATTGCTTGGTTGTTCTGGAAGGTTTAGCACTCAGGAGGCAGGGAAGCCCCCACCCAGCCCTGGGCTTAGCTCCATGCTCTTGTAGGTCTGATGGGTGCTAGCAGAGTCTTTGGAGAGAGTGAGCTTCTGGAATTCTTAGAAGAGCTTTGGAAAGTGTAAGGTGGGAGGGAATGGAGGGGTAGATTTACCCTGGCTTCCTGCGTGGGCTTTCTATACTGAGGAAACGAATCCACAGCATCAGCCGAGGAGACAGACAGCTCGCTGGGTAAAGCACTTTCACTGGCAAGCCTGAGAGCTTGAACGTTGGAAGCCATGTAGAGCTGTAAGCAGTGCGTGTGCCTGTGACCCAGCATGTTCTAGTGAGATGGGACCTGGGGACAGGATAACCCCCAGACGTGAGAGTCTCATTTTCAAAGACTTGCATCTCATTGGGGTCCTGTTTTTTAATAAAGCAAGTTTCATCCCATGGCATCTCTGTGCCATGGTTTTATTTTGAAATTTTTTAATCATAAACAAGAAAAGACAGATTAGGGGCTGTAGCGATGGCTCGGCAAGTAAGAATACACACTGCTCTTGCAGAGAACCCAAGTCCTGTTCCCAGCGCCATCTTACAGACGCCTCACAACTTCCTGTAACTCCAGGTACAGAGGACCTAATACCTTATTCTAGAGTCTGCAGACATCTGCACTCAGATGACTGCTCTTCTGAAGGTCCTGAGTTCGGATCCCAGCAACCACATGGTGGCTCACAACCACCCGTAATGAGATCGGATGACCTCTTCTGGTGTGTCTCATCTGAGTTCAGTTCCCAGCAGCCACACACATGATAGCTCACAGCCATCTGTACAGCTACAGTGTACTCATACACATAAAATAAAATAAATCTTTAAAAAAAAAAAAGAAAAAGACAATAATGCCAGGTGTGATGGCACATGCATTTAATCCCAGCACTTGGGAGGCAGAGGAAGGGTGATCTTTTGTGAGTTCAGTGCCAGTCTGGTTTACATAGAGACAGCCAGAGGGAGTTCCAAGACAGCCAGAGGCACATAGTGAATCCTTGTATCAACAACAGCAAAACCCCCGGACACTAGTTTAATGAGCCTGTTGAAACTCCCAGCCTGTGCTCAAGCCGTGGCCAGTCTTACCCCAGGCACTTTTAAAACTGGCAAACCTGTCTCCTGCATGTTTGGGGTAGAGAAAGCCATCTGGGAACCAATCTGAGCATTTACCTGACTTGATATACATTTGATGAGTTAGCAGAAAGTGTCTGTCAGAACATCTGTGCCATTCGAGGTTACCACTATGTGAGAACTTGCCAAAGCTCCAAGTTCTTAATAAGGGCCTTGCCCTAAACTTCATATTAGAGTGTGGAAACTGGTTATCAAGCATACACATATTGAGTACCTACTGCAGACAGAGCACTACAAAGCCCATCCAGCAGGGAAGATTCTAAGAAACTTCAATACAAGGTTCAGACAGACACATTTGCCTCTATATAACCTGCCCAAATGGTCAGGAGGGTCGGGGAGGGGGAAAGCATTGCAGGAAGGACTGGAAAGATAGGGGTAAGTACAGGGATGGAGTCGCTCTCCAAGAGATAAAGGCTTTACTGCACCTGCTTACTGTATGCCAGACACTAAGGTGAGCTTACAGGGAAGTGGCTAGAAACCTGTGGCTCACCCACACCGGCCAGTCTGCCTCTGCCTTCCATATTTGATACTTCAATTTGGGGCTTTATCGAGGCAAACACTACAGATTGCAGAATCTGCCAATTCAGGGTATTGGGAAGAAGTCTAAAATTTAACTAAAGACTTTCCGGGCCATGTCCCAGCATGATGGTGAGGGTTTGGCCTTAGTGAACAGCATTTAGACCCATGGATGGGTCCGTAATGTCACAGCTGGGCTATGGAAATGACTGTCCTTTTACTCTCTGCAGATTAGTGCATAAGGGCATGTCTATATCGCGTCCAAATGCTGTGATTGGGAGGTGTCGCATGATCCGACATTCAAGAGACAAGAAAAATGAGCCCAATCCTCAGAGGTACGTTCTCTCTGTGTGTGTTCCTTTTACTTATTTATATGTTAGGTTTATTTTAAGTGTATGGGTGTTTGGCGTGCATGTAAGCATGTGCACTACATGTATGCCTGGTACCCTTAGAGGTTATCTGATCCTCTGGCACTGGAGTTTTGATCCACT
>JADRCC010577592.1:0-31773 GCA_019843855.1 Hylomyscus alleni
CTCACTTTCCAACTCTCAAATCTCAAGGTTTTCTGTGGGATTGCTAAGCTCATTCCTACTTTATGGTCTTGTGATGCTATTCTCTGCCTTAAATGCTCTTGCAAATGGGGTTTCCGTGGTGGAGTTGGTTTTATCATTAGTGTCTCTGCTTTTTGTATTATCTGCCTAGGGTTTAACATTGTTGACTTTTCTTATAAATCTCTCTCCTTTCTTTTTGTCTCTCCATTTCTCTGTCTCTGTCTCTGTCTTTCTCTTTGTCTCTGACTGCCTCTCTCTCTCTCTCTCTCTCTCTCTCTCTCTCTCTCTCTCTCTCTCTCTCTCTCTCTCTCTCTCTCTCTCTCCTTCTTTATTGATCCACTTACCACTTCATCCAGCCCTTAATGTATCATGTATCTCATTATCAAAAACTATCCAAATAATGTAGCAGCACTCTAGGAATACATTTTTATTCATTTTTACATGAGTCTCAGTGTGTGAAAACTGAGCAAGCAAGACAGTTCGGTGCTCTCTTACAATGCTGTATGTAGCACTTTTGAGCTAGACGTAGTTTTATCTTGTTCTCCCTGGAGCAGCACAACAAAGCTGTGCCAAAAAGGGAATTCCCTGGCCTGACCCTGACATTTCTTTCTAAACCTCTGTTTTCTCAGAGTTTTGAATGTAAACCACACAGATGCCCTCCCCGAAAGGTAGCTGGAGCAAGGGCTGAGTTTAGTCCCAGGGGCTGGCTCCAAGAAAGGATTAATCCTCGGGTGTTCTTGCAGGTGTCTTGTTAGGTGTGTCTTCAGATGGATGTGACAGTTTTTCTCTCACTGAGGGAGCATCTGGCTATTTGTTGAAGAGATGATGTGACTGAAATTAGCGTTGGCCTCATTTTAAATCTTCCTTCATCTCAATTTGCAGGGAAGGCATGCAGATGAGTAGAGGGACTCTCTGAGGATGAAACACTGGATGAAGGCATGCATATATGAGGATAAAAGCTAATTTGATAATATACTTGCTTTCTAGTTTGTATTTTAATTAATGTGTTCTATAGCATGCAGTCAATTTGATAGATGATACAATCTACATATAAAACCACACATTAGTCAATAGAGGGACAATACAGATATTAAGAAAAAATAAAGGGGAAAAATAACTTATTGATTGTTTTGAACTAACTTATCTATTATTAGCACATTCTTAAAGTAATTCTTTTTAATTTTTTTGAGATTATATTATAACCAGAGCATGCCTTTTCCATTACCTTCCCCTGAACACTCTCATGGAACCCCTGGCTCTTTTCAAATTCATGGTCTCTCTCTCTCTTTTTTTTTTAAGTGATCAAATTAAAATGTAGTCCTCACTCCCATCAAGGAGGTTATTCTTTGCAGCAGACAGAGACTATCACAGAAAACCACAACCAATAAAAATGAATGATTATGAAGCCCAGTCCCAACTGATACATATACAACACAATTCCTGCAACTAAGGCTCAGGAATCATTGCACAAGGGGTGGGGGGGGTTTGGGGGGTGGGCAGAGAGGAGAAAGGTTGAAAGACCAGAGGAACAGGAAATTGGCTGTGAGATTGTATCTTCTAGAAATGGAAGAATTTACACCTAGTCTCACACACACACATGGTTCCCTAAACATGGCCTGAACAAAGTGATACCATCAGACATGCTAATAAGGAAGAGAAAAGGTCATGAGACCTCAACCCCAACAAAGAACTACAAGTATCTAAGAGACACTGAGAGCAGGCAAAAGCATACTAATTGGTTATTGGACATCAAATTGCCAGCTTTGAAAATATGTTCATACAGGTACTATTATACACAGTGAGCAGGTTATATTTACATCTTAATGTATATTTTGTGTATTGTCAGTATATTTTATTTTTTCCATTGCTTGTGGATAAAATTTACCTGTTGTATGCATGCTACCATACCTTAGCCCTGTTATTAATATACTTAACTGAACAACGTTGGGTTTAACATGTGTTTCAATTTTTAAAAAGTCCAGTCAAGATAACACAAGCCTGAAAATACAATATAAATTTAAATAACTGATAAAGGGATTGTTGGGGGAAAAATTGTTCATAGGGAAAAGTAGACTTCTTTGGGGGAAATTTTAAAACAATAAGTTGATAGTGTATAAATAGAAACAGTGACAAATTTATTCAATGATAGAGAGCAGCCTGACCACAGGGAAATCAAAGCTAATGCATAAATGCAGAAAGAGCTAAGTTAGCAGCTGCTAAGTGACCTTGAGATCTCAGAACCTCCAAGTCCCAAGCCAGTGAAGATGCCCACCTAGTATTGCCTGTCTAAAGACCCAAATATCAGTCATAGTTTTTATTTTCCTTCTTGACCAGTCTTTGACACATGTTGGCTATCAAACAGTGATTCTTAGATAAAAACATGCTTTATATCAAAACAGGACTTGTTAAAATAGAGATTCTGGGGTCATACATGGAGGGTAGAGGTGAGGATGTGAGAGAGTTTGGAATCCTTACATAGTTAATGACTACATGTTTGGAAGCTCCACTTTCAGAACTATTGGTTAGAAGAAATATTTTCTCCTTTTCCTATATCATTTAGATATACTATAAATTATTTTTGTTTTAACTTGATATGTTTACTAATTTATTTAAGATAGATTCTCATTATGTACCTCAGGCTTACTGGATCTTGCTATGTAGACCAGACTGGCCTTGAACTTGTTGATAGCTACCTGGCTTGTCCATCTGCAAGTATTTGGTGTTAAAGGTCTGTGCCATAATACTTGGCCTTGTACTGCAATTTACAATGAAAAATAAAATTAATTTCCATATTTCAATATGAGCAAATATAGTCTTCACCAAGGTTTGATCATATGGTTCTCAGTAAAATCGGTCATCTTTTGTGTTCAACTCACTAATTATCAGTCAAGTCAATTATGGATGGCATAAGACTTCTACAAGTTAGAAAGCCTTCCCCAGTCCTTTGCTTTCTCTTAAGAATCTACAGAGATTAAGTCAAATAAAGAAGTAACATTGATCATCTACTCTTGCACTGATTATCTGATCTTCACATTGTGTGGCTACATATCCTCTTTCTCTCCAACCATATTATTGTAAGTAGCCTATACTCACTGTAAAAATATCCCCAAGTACACAGAAAAGTTGTTCATCTCTTCATGCCTATCTACTAGGTAGCTGTCACACAGCCATGTAGTTAGTGACACTTTAAAATTTTCATAATCACTATGACTCTGCTTTAGTACTATATTATCCCTGGGCTAAGTAGAGAAACTAATTTTCAGCTAGCATTACATAACAGAGGGCAGAGATGGATACGTTCATCATGAATCACAAATCTCTTTACAATAACTGGGTCACAATTACTAAATAAATGAGTGGCGCAGAGTCCATTTTTGTCTCAGAGTGGAATGTTCAGTCCTCCTCTGAGCACTTACAGATGATAATTAGAGAGTAGTCCTGATGTCAGTAAAAATTAGTCAAATAGCTTTATCTATTCAAATGAATGGCTTAATGCTGTTAAGAGTACAACCCACAGTTCAGTCCAGCTTCCTCACTAAGAGTTTCTAAAGTTTGGCTCTCACGTTAAGGTACAGATTTAATTCTTATGTAAGTTTCTGGTTTGCATCGCAAACTTCTCCCACCTATCCTCCCCCAGAAACTTTATCTTTTAGAATTGTATTTTTTTTGAGTGTTTTAAAAGACAAAAAAGAACAAAACCAAAAGTAAGTCTTTTAGCTTGGTGCACATAGCCCATTGGGTGAGCGTGGCAGCATGTTGTTGGCAATCTGAAACTGAATCAAGAAAAAGAGAACATTCTACCTAGCAGCTGACTGAGACACATAGAGACACAGCATTGGACTGAGGTCTGGGACCCCTGTGGAAGAAGTAGGGAAGAAAGGAAGGAAATGAAGGGAATGGAAAGTCCATAGGAAGATCAACAGTGTCAAAAAACCTGGATGCCTGGGAACTCCCAGACACTAAGCCACCAACCAAAGGACATACAAGGGCTGGTGCATGGCCCCCAGTACATATATAGCAGAGGGCTGCCTCATCTGGCCTCAGTTGAAGAGGATGCGCCTAATTCTGTAGAGACTCAATGGCCCCAGGGGTGGGGGCATGGGGGATCACCCTCTCAGAAGGAAAGGGGAAGAAGGATGGGTCAAGAACTCTGTGAGAGGGGACCAGGAGGACTACAATATTTGGGATGTAAATAAATAAAATCATAAGAGAGAGAGAGAAAACATTCAGATGCTACATGTGAAGAAACAACACACAGAAGAGCTCTTGACTCTAGTTTCAAGTGGGCCTCCTATTCTTCCTGTTTTTCCTGTTAATTCTGTGCATCACTTCCTACATGATTTAGCCTCCATATAAAATTCATTTGCTTATCTACTTAGATTCTATAGGATGTCAGCATTAGTCCATTTGATAAACAAAATGTTTACTGAATATCTTGTAAATGGCAGGCATAATTATCATTCAATTTCTGGTCAAGTGAAAGGATGGGCAGACAATGTGCATGTACATAAAAATATGTAGGTTTGTAAGTATATAATCTCAGTAATGACATGCACAGTGAATAAAGACAAAAGAAGGGAAAAATAAAAGGCTGGCAACAGAGATGCTTCCAACCAGTAAACTTAGACCGTGTGAACAATGACCTCCAGTAATAATAACTTTGAATCTGCATAGTAAATACAAGAAAATATCCAACATGCAGGAAGCAAGTATGGCCATTACAGAGAAAGAAAAAATGAACAAACGTAGAATAACCCAGGAAATCATGAGAGAATACAATTAGCTCTAATATATCTATTGAATTTTTAAGAAACTGTATTTTTAACCAATCAAGATTAAAATAATTACTTTGGGGAGGAAAAAAAGAGAAGAGGCTGAACATTGAAAAACTATAGCAACAATGTTTTGTGGTTTTTTTTTTTAAAGAATTCCAATAATAAAGATGTTTCTTAATTTCTAGCAAGCATAGCATTCAAAATATTTAACACCCAAATAAAATGGACAGTGGCAGGAATGATGCTTAAAGTCAGCTCTAGGGTATTGCTGTAAACAGAACATCAATAACTAATATATCACTGGCGGGAAATCATGCTGCAACTGGATAATAGCTTTTTCTACCTTATCAGCATCAGAGAGCTACTGCAATCAGCACTACAGTTTTCAGAGTTCTTTGTCACTTGTATTGGACATTATACAGAGAAATGCCATCCAAGAGAGAGTTCAATACAAAAGTGCCCAATTTACCATCCATAGGCCCCCATTTCAATGTTGTTTCTAAAAAAAATTCTAATAGCCACCTAAATATTTAACATTGCAATATCTACCTAATCAATTACATTATTAGCAATTTTGTTACTTAAATGTATTACTTATTCATCTTATATTTTACTACCTATTATGAAATAAACATTTTTTGGAAGCCAAGGATAAAGGAATGGATAAAATATAGTAAAAGTCCTGCCTTTATGAAGTTTACATTGTAATGAGGGAACCAGCCATTTAAAAGATAGATGAAGGAAATTTAAGGTCTTTAATATTGTGAGAATCAATAAAGAAAGCAGGAACCAAGTGTCTGGAATGCTGACAAGAGATTTAAATTGTAGTCAGTATAGCATCTCTGAAAGAGCGATTATTTAGCCTTGGTTCACAGGGAGACCCAGGCACTAACTGTTTTTGTATGGACAGAGAACCAAGCCAATCAAATGTCAAGTGGCATATCACCAAAACAATAGTAACAAAAGCTTGCAATATCACACACAAAAATAAGAGAGACAGAGAGACAGAGAGAGAGACAGAGAGACAGAGAGAGACAGAGAGAGAAAGAGAGACAGAGAGAAGGAAAAGCAGGATCTAAATATCAGAGGGAGATATAGGTACAGCAACACATCATCTGTTTCTTGTATGGTGTAACAACAAGATCTCTGAGTAAACCAGGAAGCCAGTGGAGGTTGAGAGTAGAGCATCAGCCCAATGAGGTTATGGTACGATAAGAAAACCATGCATGTTCTTTAGTGCACTTTGGAAGCACCAGTGGATCTTTCTCAGACCCTTTTGCTTTGAAAAACTAAATAAATAAAATAAGGGTGGAAAAACTGATACAACATAATGTCAGTAATGTGTCTTCTGTACTCCGTAAATACAGTACTTGGGTTGGTTATTTGTTTGAAGAAGGGTTATCTAAAAGATGTTATTTGAATAACCTCTTGCTTGGATCTCTGTTTCCTTTGTGATATGAGTATTCCTCATTCACTACACATCGTATTGGATATTTAAGGAAACTCTATCCAAGCAAGAATTCTGAGCAACTAGGGCTGGAGAGACGACTCAGTGGTTAAGAACCCTGGGTTCTTCCAGATGACTCAACTTAAGCTTCTGTACACCAACTTAGCCACTCAAAACTATCTGTAACTCTAATTCTGTGCTATCTATTGCCCTCTTCTGGTCTCCTTATAGGTCAGGCATGCAAGTAAGGCAAAAACAGGTGAAACATATATATATATATACATAAAATTTAGAAAGAGAAAGAAAGAAAGAAAGAAAAGAAAGAGAGAGAGAAAGAGAGAAAGAGAGAAAGAAAATAAAAAATTAAATCCTGAGTGAAACTAAAATTCTAATTCAAAATAACAATGTCTATACTTCCCATATTTCCTTCAGGATATAAAATATAGAATAATATAAAGATGAAAAGTGAAAATGTTGTCCTCTGTATATTCTGTACGTTAATTAATTCCTTCTACAGTTGTACAGGACAAAAATCATATGGATTTTCTAGGCCCAGCCTACAGAGCTCCTTGGAAGTACCTTGAAGAGGCCTGGCCAAGCATCAGTCCACTTAAAGTACAGAAGCAGAAACAGTACAACCCATTGATGTGAGCTTAAGCAAACAAGTAGGGATAATAAAATGGGCTGTAAAGAAGCTCAGAATACCCAAAATACAATCCACAAACCACAAGAAGAAGGAAGAACAAAGTGTGGATACTTCCACCCTTCTTAGAAGGGGGAACAAAATACCCATGGAAGGAGTTGCAGAGACAAACTGTGGAGCAGAGACCGAAGGAAGAACAACTCAGAGACTGCTCCACCTGGGAATCTTCCCATATTCAATCATCAAATCTAGACACTATTGTGGATGCCAGCAAGGGCTGGCTGACAGGAGCCTGATATAGCTGTCTCCTGAGAGGCTCTGACAGTACCTGACTAATACAGAAGTAGAGGCTCACAGCCATCCATTGAACTGAGCACAGGGTCTCCAAGGAAAGAGCCAGAGAAAGGACCCAAGGAGCTGAAGGGTTTGCAGCCCCATAGGACTAATAACAATATGAACTAACTCATACCCTCAGAGCTCCCAGGAACTAAACCAACAATCAAGGAGTACACATGCTGGGACTAAAATGGCTCCAGCAGCATATGTAGCAGAGGATGGCCTAGTTGGTCATCGATGGGAGGAGAGGCCCTTGGTCCTGTGAAGATTCTATGCCCCAATATAGGGGAATGCCAGAGTTAGGAAGCAGGAGAGGGTGGGTGGTGAGCAGGGGGAAGGTGCTGGGAATAAGGATTTTTTTTCTTTTTTTTACAGAGGGGAAACCAGGAAAGGAGATATCATTTGACATGTAAATAAAAAAAAAATCTAATAAAAAAAAGAATACGGCTATGAAGAACAGTGTGAATTTCTAATTACCAAAGAGGCTAACTAGACATGTTCTGAAATTTTTCAGATAGAGATAAATTTACAAGTACATTTAAGGGAGCTGGAGAGTGGCTCAGTGTGTTAGAGCAGTTGGTACATAAGCCCTCCATGGTGTGTGTTAGAATTACAGGCACACTACACTGATTTTCTCATTGGTGTTGGGAGTTTGAACTCAAGTCTTTATTCTGGTCTTTGGGTTTTGCTAGACAGTCTATCTCCAGATTCAGTGAGGAACATTGTGGTAAAGGAAATAAAACTAAAAGTGAGAACACTCAATGTGTCATTGGCCTTCATGTGACACATGGCCATGAAAAGGTACACACAACATGCATACAAACAAAAACACATAGATAGACACACACACACACACACACACACACACACACAAAGAGAGAGAGAGAGAGAGAGAGAGAAAGACATACTAATGAAGTAAAATCACATTGTGTTTCTAAACTGATGAAATTATAGACTTACAAAATCATAATCTATGAAAGATTTTAGCTTCTATTTTCAAGTATCACATAACCTAATCCTCATACTTATCAAACAGGGTACACATAGAAACAGACACACAGACACACAGACACACACACTCACATTCACAATCACATACACATATATACAAACACACACACAAACACACACATACATTCACATACATACAAATGCACACATATACACCACACACACACTATACTCACATTCACATACACACACACACACACACACACACACACACACACACACACTGATTGAAAACTCTCACTTTTGAGTTTAGATGTAAAATCTAACTAAAATACTAGCTAATTGAGTTCAGCATGGTATTTTAAAAATAATGCATTGCAAATAAATGGTGTTTGTTCCAAAAATACAAGAGTTGTATGACATTAACAATTCTAATAATACAGGGCTGACATCATCAGATCAAAAATAAAAATATTGTTGCTTCAGGAGAGGCTACAATGTATAATAAAACTAAAATCTCAGGTCCAGGGAAATTTTTGAAAATGGAATATGAAGTTTCAAGTGAGAGAGGAAAATTATAACCAATTATATATAATTATGTAATTGTTGAATTTTGTTGAAAGCTGTTGAAATGTTTAGGTAGGTAAATAGAATGTCAAAACTAAACATTTCTGCATATAAGTGCCACAATGACCATGTGGATGTCAGAAGACAAGCTTGAATGCCAGTCCTTACTTCCCACCTTATTTTATTTGGAGTCTAGGTCGATCAGGTTAGCAAGCTCAAGAACTTCCAGGGATCTCTTCCTGTCATTCCACACCTCAATTTAGAATCTATGTGATTACAGATGCATGCTAGATCTGCATTTGTTTGGGTTCTGGGGGGGTTCAAACTCAGGTCTATTCCACTTGCAAAACAAGTACTTTCCCCACCTAGACATCTCCCTCCACAGTCCCACAGAATTTTAAGTCATTATTTTGTGTATATTAGCCATCTCCCCACCCCAAAATATAAATGTGTAATAGGAAATTCATTATACTATGAATACTAAATGAATTATAGCACATAAAATGAATGAACTTAAGATGAAACCTATTTTGAGAAAACATCTAGCATTAGTGAAGAACATAGGGAAAAACCTTAACAATAAAGACAAAATGAAGACTTGCGGAAAGACTCAAGTTGTGAATTTAATTCACATATTAAAGAAGCCAGAAAAAGATTGTTCATGGTGTTTTGAAAAATAGGATATGGAGCCGGGCAGTGGTGGCATATGCCTTTAATCCCAGCACTTGGGAGGCAGAGGCAGGCAAATTTCTGAGTTCGAGGCCAGCCTGGTCTACAGAGTGAGTTCCAGGACAGCCAGGGCTACACAGAGAAACCCTGTCTTGAAAAACCAAAAAAAAAAAAACACAAAGAAAAGAAAAGTAGGATATGATGATTTCTTAGCTTAAGTGAAAAGACAAATTAAGAATTTTTCTATTAAAGAATCTGGAAAATCAGAGTTGGAGGAATTTTCAGTAACATATAACTGTCTATAATATTCAAAATAAGGTGGTAGGGAATTACAGCAAAAAACAGAAGAATCATCAAAATCTTGTCTCATCTTACAAAGCTTTAGGGGTGGAGACAAGACATCTCATATTCAGGATTTAGATGTTACAAAAAGACAGGGGAGAAATCTATAAAAAGATTTATAACATTTATAAAAATTAAAAATCGATTTAATTTTAAAATGTATTAACACACCTTGGAAGCATGAAGGCACAATTTTCTGAGTACTGAAATCTTTCCCATTTTTAGGCAATAAAAGTAAATAAGTCCATTCATTTCCACTGTAAGCATCCCTGTGATAACAGACCTTACTTGGTATGGCGGCCAGAATTAGAGTATGTGTTAATTTCTTTCTGTTACTGTAGTACAACACTGGCTAAACCAATTCGATTGAGAACAATTTGGCTTATATTTTCCAAATCGGGATCCACCACTGAGGATATCTAGAGGGGAAATACAAAGTGGAACATGGAGACAGAACTCTGTTACCTTTCAAAAGCAGCCTTGGTCTACCCAGATAGTAAAGGTACCAGCCACCTACTCTGGGACCTCCTGCACGAATCAGCAATCAAGAAAAATCATCCCAGACGCTCACAAACCAACCGGAAGAAGGCAGTTCCTCTGCTCATAGCCTTTCTTCCCTGGTTTGTGACATGTTGACAAAAGTAAATAAACAAACAAACAAACAAACAAACGACCTGGTACAGTGTACAAATCCTGGCTTTTTAATGGGAAGAAAGACAGCGTACGTAAAAAGGAGACTTTTTCTTAAACATGAACTGTATATAACATTTGGCACATATGTAATCTTAGGAAATTTAACGTTTTATAATTCCAAGTCTTTATAAACATAATTATGCTGATTATATCTATTTTGAGTGTATAAAACATGAAATCCGTTTAAAAAGCTAGGAAAACCATGAGCTTCATTTTGCCTCCCATGACTGTCCGTTTCCAGTCCAACTGTTAGCACACTACTAACTGTGTTTCAGAGCCTTGCACAGTATCGTCTGTGACTGTCCAAATAAGTCTTTGTGGACAGTCAGCATTCCTTTTCTGCTCCTTATTATTAAACTTATTTAATTATTATTATTCTAAACTTATTTCTAAACTACGGCAGCTAAAAAGTCTCAGAAAAGACCTATCATGTTTCATGTAACTGAGGGGTGGGGGACGAGAGACCCGTGGAGTTATGAAGATGGGAAAGAAAAAAAACTTTGCCTTCACCACAGACAGGCTGAATATCAGGGGCACAGGTGCAAATTTATTTTAGCTCTAGTTAGGCTACTTTTAGAATTATGGGCAGCCGAGCACCGACAATAAGCATCTTCCCACGGTTTCGGTTTCCTGCGAACTGGAAGCAATTTTCTATGACATTTACCAGATCAAATGCTCAATGTATTGGGTAAGTCCCTAGTAGCAGGGCTGCCTCCCTATTAGCAGCCTACTCCCAATTGCAATTGTTCAACATTTACATCCTGCTATGGCGGTTTTTTTTTTTTTTTCTTTTTAAACAAACTACCTTCCCAAGGATCATGAGCTCCTCGGTCTCTGAAAGGGACAATTCAATCTTTTCTAGACTTTCTCCCTTCATTTGCTGAATTCTGACACCGAGCCCAGCCCAGGCTTTCTGGTGGCCATTTCCACATCATCATCTCCCCCCAAATTTAAGTCACTCCTTAAAAAAAAAAAAAAAAAAAAAAAAAAACAACTATCCTACAAATTTCAGCGGTTTTCAGTCTCCTTCCAAAGAAGCAATTGTACTCAACCTGAACTGCTTGCTGCCAAGGGTAGCGAAGCCTCCCAAGTCACTGATTTTTAAGCAATTAAGGTGGATGCAAATATCCACATCTGCCAATCAATTGATTTTTCTACAGTCTTGTACATTTTGCAGATTGGATGGGTACAGTGTTTCTTTCTCCCCCCCCCCCCAGACTGCAGCTGTGGATTTGCAACTTTGGGATTTCTGTTCATTTGCCACTTGAAAATTTTGTTTGGCAAAAATAAAAACTTTTCTGCTGGGAAATATATATATACACGACTGTATCAGTCAGCATTTTCCGTCAAGACTGTATAAGGAAACGATACCAGAGGAAAGATTAGTGATGCCGTCAATAAGAATAAACAGAGACTTTAAATCACTCACGGCACAACTGTTTCAATGCCCTGACGCCTGAATGGAGAAGCTTGGCAACTGATGTGAAGTATCCCGCCCGAAGCCTTGAAATGTAAGCATGATATAAAGACATGCTTTTCTGTGCCCGGTTGCACAGTGATATTGATATATATACCTAGATATGAATATTTCCTCACACGGTTATTTCTCAAATAATTGAGGATTATTTTTGTAGTCTGTAGAAGCATTTCTACAGAATTTTCCTTATCTATGGTCATTGATTGGCCTTTCAACTCTGAAGACAATGTTCCATTAGACCTTTTCTTTTTTAAAATAACCAGTAATCAAGTGGTATAGAAAGAAGAGATAGCCTTGACTCAAATTTCTAATATAAAAAAAAAACTTATCAAACAAATACTTTCTTATTCATCATAGGTTTGTCAGCTGCAAAGTCATTGCTTGCTACCTGAGTAGGCGACATGTTAGATGTCATGTTAGCTTGAAACAAGCAAGGAAGTTAAAAATATTGAGATAGGAGTTCTCAATATTTCATGTAGAAATGATGTGGCCTTAGAGAAGAAAGTTATTAGATAACACGTGAGCTTAACTATTCAAATATCAGAAAATTAAGAAATATAGCTGGAAAGAGAACACAGATAGTAAAATACATTGAAAATTAGTAAACTGAATATGCTTCCAGAAACTTCTATAATGGGAATAGAATCTAATGTTAGGGAGCTGCCACTCTTTATTTTATTCAACTATAATGCAGCACTGAGGAATTTTTTTTTTATAGTGGAATATTAAACTTTTAGAAGATTTAGCAAGGTCCAGCCTCTTTTTATTCTGCATGAAAGAGATTGTAATCTGTGTATCGTCAGTTGACTGTTCAGACCATACCCACGGTCCTGCCATCCTCAGTTGACTGTTCAGATCATACCCACGGTCCTGCAGAAATGAGGCACCCAGGGCTAGAGAACACCAGCAGAGAAGCAAACCGATTGAGTCAGGAAAAATGATAAGGTACTTTCTCAGAAAATCCACACCGGCACAACCCTGATAGAGCAACCGGCAATAATCAGGTAAAGGAACACATTTCCAAGAAATAGAAGAAGACAAGAGAGTAATGAACATCAAGAGGGGAAATGCGACCAGCCCTGACGGCTCTACTCAGAGAGGAAGCAATAACAGAGGGCACGGAAGCAGCTATTAACCTTGATGACTGTGGAGAGAAAGTAATGGGCTTAGAAGTTTGGGCACAGAGCTCAACTCTTGATCCACAGGAAGAATAAATTCTTTCCAACACAGAATGGCTGGTTTGATTTGTCTTTGTAGCTTGCAAATAAAACATCCCATATGTTTCAGATTGAGAGTGAAATGGAGGGGAAAATAATACATCCCACTTTCAAAGGGAGATCCAAATGTTCTTAAACATCTCCTTCAAGAAAGGGTATACTATTCTGGTCTCAAAAAAGGTGAGGATGGAGAGGGAGTCCAATTCCTAAAGAATATGCACAGGTGCCTGCACAATGCAATTACTTTGAAGAGTCTCTAAATTAGTCTATCAAAGGTCTGGGGAAATACAAGCTTAAAGTTCTCTGGATATTGACTTATTGAATATAATACTTTATTAAAACTTTTGATGATGAAAATTTAGTACTATTATCTGAAAGCTCACATTCCTGCTACCGTCTACAGGCAGTGCCTACTTAATGCTAAGGGCATAAAGAAAACAGAAAAATGTAAAAAAATGTTGAAATGAGAGAAGTTCCTTTCAGGACTAGTTTTTTAAATTTTATTTAAAAACACATATTCTGTTGGGAGGGTGAAAAATTACATCTTGTTATGTATGTTTTTAAACACTCTATTTAAATGGTTAATATTGCTAGATACTTATTTGCCCAGTGTTCTAAATATTAACCCACAATTCTCATTTCTATGGTCTATGTTCACATTTTTAAATAACTCACATTAAAATTCCTCTTATGAGTGGCATGTGAGAAAGCTGTAAATATTTTTTTGCTAACTAGTAAATTTTCACCAAACAATTTAATGGTGAATCCATATCATTCTTCATAATTTTCTAGTGGTTCTGTAATGATCAAGTATTACTTAATCTATTTCCAGCATAGTTCTAGAGAGCCACTGTGAAGAGGATAACTCAGTTGTTGATTTTATGTCTTTGCTATATATCCTTTTTTTTAAATTTAATTTAATTTTATTTTTGGGGGGGTTATTTGTTTGTTTTTTGTTGTTGTTTTGTTTTTTTGAGACAGGGTTTCTCTGTATAGGCCTGGCTGTCCTGGAACTCACTCTGTAGACCAGGCTGGCCTCAAACTAAGAAATCCGCCTGCCTCTACCTCCCAAGTGCTGGGATTAAAGGCATGTGCCACCGCTGCCCGGTTATATATCCTATTCATTGTCAATTCTTTTAGTGTTTTTAAGTGGCTTGTTGAAGTCTCTCTTTTGAAATTTCTTTCTCATATATTCTCATAGAGGTGTACTAGACAAAAAAATTATAGGATCAGCAACACGGTACAGAGGGTATGGCCCCATACCAGGAAACAACTACTTCCTCTGTGGATATATACAGGGAGTTGTGATCTCAACTCCTCCATTCCACTTATCTTTTTTGGTGTTCTCCAGAGTCTGTATCTGCTGTGACCATACCAAAGAATGGATACTGTCACCCACTTACTCCCACAGCTCTTTGTCATATTTGAAATGATTTTAAAAAATGTTTATTAAATACTTACCAAGGGCTAGATGTTATGCTTCTAAATAAATGCCACGGGCTAGAAAGCTTCTAAATAGAGCCCTCCTTCTTTGGATCAGCAATCCTACCAGACATCACGTAGTCGAAATCAATGTTGAAGTTGACATACTCAACATAATGAAAACCCGGTGATCTAACAACCTTTTCTCCTCCTTTCTCTTGTTCCCCAGTGAAAATTACCTGAAAAGTTTAAGATGAAATTGTGAAAACTATGCTAATTTGACTCTGTTTCAAGTTCAGGGAGTTCTCCAACGAATTTTTATTTTAGTAATTCACTGGAAGAGGCCACAGAACTCCCTAAGAGCTGACATATGCACTGTTGAAGTTTACCACAGGTAAAGAACACAGATCAAGCTCAGCCAGAGAAACACTTAAGGCAGAAAGCGAGAGAGTTTTAAACATATTTTTTTTTCTCTTCTCTCCTCTGTGGAGTCAGGCTATCTTGTCCTGTCCAGGCCTGATGCAACACACGATTCATGGACTATTTGCAACTAGGGAAACTCACCCAGATTCCATAGCCAGAGAATTTAATGGGGATGTCACGACATAGATATGATTGGCTAACTGCTTGTCCATGTGTTTGATCTCAGTCTTAAGATCAATTAATGCCTTATGATGCAAACTTTCTACTCCAAATAAATGTCATGTTTACTCCCTTTTATGAGGTCAGGCCCCCACCCTAACATGATCAGATATGGCCAACAACACCGTAAAGCCCTATCTCCCCTGCTCTCTTTGTGCACAAAGACACTCCTGTAGCAGATGTAACTACCTCTTAGAATTTGAGGCTAATGCCAGACTTGGATCATTTGTGCAGTGTTCAACACCTTGTTAAGGCAATCTGGACCATTTATCTTGGCCAGGATGCTTTGCCAACAAACAAACTAAATTTGTGGACTCAAAGAAGTCCTGCCACAGACAGGCTCTCTCTCTCTCTCTCACACACACACACACACACACACACACACACACACACACACACACACACACACACGACGGGATCATCACATCAGCTGTTCTGAGTGCTGGGCTTCATCACTAGAAGCTTGTTATAGGCTTGGCAGGTTTTTATAGTACTAAGCTGAGAAAAAGCTCACATGACAGCTGAGTGAAACATCAGGACTGTAAACTGCTAATTGCCAATTCCATATGTTTGCAAGGCAAACAACAGCCAGGAATGTGAGTCGTGAGAAATCGCTGAAGCTTGTACTTACAATCGTGAGCGGGACAAAAATGATATAAACTCCTATCTCTCAAGAGTTCTATCCCCATTTTCAAATCAGGAATTGTAAATATTAAGGACCCTAAATCTAAATCCTGACTCTTCCGGGTATTCACTGTGTACCGTTATGCAGCCTTTAAACCTTGCTCATTTGCTTTGGGGACTGATAAGCAAAGGTAACACTATACACTATAAAAAGGATTAATTGATGCTCTGAACTCGGATTCTCAGCTTACACTTACAAATTCTGATCTTTCCCAGCTGTGGGTCCCGAAGCATGCCACGCAATCTTCCTGCGTGAATCCCTGGGTAATATATCTCAGTTCTGCGGGGGTCTTCTGTCTTTGAGTGGAGAGTGAATGTTATCTAGGATAATCATCAGGAAGGCACTGGGAGGAAATGAAAACCTGGGAGCTAAAACAGTTTCATTGCTAAGGACAACTAATCCAAATGATAACTATCTCTTGATTAACTGTGCCCATTCATGGAGAGCCTCTGAGAAGTAAACTTCAGAGTATCGCTACCAAGACCTCCCAAGCACACGGAGGGAGGAAACATACTGGTTTGACTATTGCTAACTAAAGGGGACCATCAATTTTGAAAAAAGAAAAAAATACACATACCTACTGATTAATTAAAACTCTATAGAAGCCCTAGTGTAATGGGTAACAGCATTGACTTTCCCTAGTGTACTAAGTGATTTCTAGGACAGCAGGTCTCAGGTAAGAAGAATGCCCTTCTCCCACTTCCACGGAGACAGGAGAGGGGGAACATTCAGATTTGTCTCAGTCTAGAAAGAAGAAAGAATTAAGAGCACAAAGTGGTTCCAAAGGAAAGCTCCTCAGGACATCCTTTTCTTACCCTTTCAATTGGTCATAGGTTTTTAAAAATCTTCTTAATTTTATCTTTTTTCTGGTAAAGACTTTTTTTTTTGGTACAATCAATCATTTCATTGGTTGCCCAGCAGTTTAAATTAAGAAGAGGACTTAGCTGGGCAGTGGTGGCGCATGCCTTTATTCCCAGCACTTGGGAGGCAGAGGCAGGCGGATTTCTGAGTTCTAGGCCAGTCTGGTCTATAGAGTGAGTTCCAGAACAGCCAGGGCTACACAGAGAAACCCTGTCTCGAAAAACCAATATTGAATAAAAAAAAAAAAAAAGTAGTAAAGGACTTGTGGAAAGATAAGCATAAGCAAATATACACATTCACAAATAAAGATAATGGTGGTACCAATAACAAATAATATGTTCAGGATATAAGCAACACAGATTATTCATTATTGTATGTACCCTACATATTTTTCTATTAAAGATAAACATGTATTAATAAGCACATATCATATAATTATATGATTAAGGTATTAATGATATATTAAGAAACGTATCATGTATGTATAAGTAGATATTTTTAATAAATACTATGTAGCTTCTACCACTGTGGAATTTTTGCTCTTTCCTTTTCTTTGACTTTTTACAATGATATTCTTTAGCAACTTCACATGTTGATATTAAACATTGTCATACTCTGTATGCTATGCTGCTAGGCTCTGTTCTCCTCCTCCCACCCCACTAGCTCTCCCTCCTTCTAACAAGTGTGTATCCCATTATTATGTCTCTTTCTCTTGTTTGTGTCTTTGTTGTCGTTTTGGAACACAGTGAGTTTAAGGAGGAACAAGAGCACGGGTGTGGTGCAAAGCTATCTACCTAACCATCAAAGCATGGATGACTAACATAAATGACACGTTCTCCAGGAGCCACCTGCTCCCATAACTCACCTTGAGGGGCCTGACCCCATGAGCCCCAACCCTCCCTACATACATGAGAGAACTGTGAATGGTCCAGTCTTCTACTGACTCTAAAAAGGTAAATGCAAGTTCTGTGAATTCATGAGCACAATGGTAATGTCTCAAGTAGAAGAAAGCATTTTGCAGGCCTCCTCCTGGTCATGAGTTGTTGTTTTGTTTTGTTTGGTTTTTTCCTTCCTCCACGTCTGGGGACATTCTCTAAGGCATGGATGGATTGATAAGAATATTTTCCTAAGGGCCATGCATTATACAGTCATTTATTCTCAACATCTTAACCAGCTGTTTCCTGTACCAAACACCAAGGCAGAGGGTTTTAAAAATTCTACCCCTGCGAAAGATTCATGGACACAATTCCAATAAGTTTTTGTTCTTTAACTAATAAGCTTTGATCTGATTGCTGAACTCACACAGTTTGGAGCAGCTTTGAAGTCAAAGGAAATTGTTTGGTTCTTTTATACTTGGTATTTGTTGTCGATAAATAAGTGTATTTGTGTTAGAATACATCTGTGAATGGCATTAAATATATTGCAATATTGTTTAGAAGCTTCAGCAAAATCACATAATGGATGACTGCTCAACTGCTTTACTTTGAGGAACAACAGAATGAGACTAGAATCTTACCTTAGAAAGAACAGGAAAGGGCCAGGACCTAAAATATGCCCTGACCTCATTTTGTAAAAAATTTCATTTGTTCTTATTTGAGTACGTAATTTGGTCCTCCACAGAGGCCTTATTAACATTGATTTCCTATTGATCTGTCCAATGCCAGCATTCGCTTATAAATATACTTGACATTTGTCCATCATAAAAAAAAAAAGAAAAAGAAGAATTGGCTGATAAGTGTCAACTTAAGGTTTGATCAAAATGCTCCATAATTGAATAGGAAAGCAATGTTAACATCAGGCATTTGATTCCAGTTCATGTACTCAATCTGCTAACATTTTAGAGCACTGACCCTCAAAATTCTAATGCATGTCAAATCGGTATGTAAATACCAGCAATTCTGGGGAGATTTGCAATGTAGAGCCTTATGCTAATGAGCAATATCCCAAGGAGCTGGAAGTTTTCCTTCCTTTCTGATACATGAACCAGAAAATTAGAAAGCAGACTCCAGTGTAAAGTAGCTTAGAGACCATTAAAAGATAGACAGAACCTAGATCATGGTTGAGAGCCATACATTACCACTGACAATGCATTTATCAGGTAATTAGTTCTTTTTAATGCCTCTAAATTTCTCTAACAATAAAAATAAAAATATCACCTATCCATAGCCAAAAAAGCAGTCCATTTTTAATACTAACAATAGTCTTAAAAAGCCAAGCCAAACTTAGTATTCAAATACAGATAAAGTGTTTTTACTCAGCTTGTTATGGAAATTTCCAAATTTGAAGATGAAAATGTCTTCCTTATGTATTTTAGAGCTGGGTGCACTTAACTTTTGTGTGTGAGCAAGAAAGTGTGCAGGGGATCTATGATCAAAGACACATTTAAAGTCAATCTTTGTATTCATTGCCTTGCATTAAAAATACCTTCTTTGTCAAATGGCTATTTGTTACTCCTGCTAAAGTACTGGTCAGTCTGGCATAGGTTGTAGAAAGACCCACCCTGCTCTAAATCCATGCTAACATGTTCTAACCCAGAGTGATTTATTATTTGTTAACTGTATAAAGCTGGCTAAAGATCTGTGAACTGTAAAATCGTACTTCCTCTCTTGAATGTTATCAAAAGAACTAAACAGAAGATGCTTTAGCAAATAAAAATCCCTGAGCGGACAGAAGGAACACTATCCACTGCACCATCCATTTGTCTTGAGCTAAGGAATAAACAATGCTATACCTTCAAGCAATGAAAGGCATCCTGTCTTCAATCAGTATAAGTATTCTGTAAATGGGAATCTCCATGTTTAAATTATATTTTCAAAGCAGCCTATGAGAGTGCCTTTAAAAAGTTTTCACTGCAGTTTCTTTTGCATATATGGATCTTGGCTTCTTATAAAATCCCAGGGCACTTCAAATAAGGAAAGGTCATTTAGCTCATCTGGTTGATTATAGTTATGACCCATTTCTCCAACGAGAAGCAAGGGATGCATTTCTCAATGTGTATCAGAGGGGGAAAAAAAAAAAAACTCAGAGCATTAGTATTAACACATTGCATATGCCAAAAGCTCTGGGCACCTAATTTCATCACAGACGATTGATGCCTCTGCCATCCAGACTGAATCAGACCCAGGACACTGGGGCTCAGTGATTTGGTCAGGTGACAGGTTCACTGCAGCCTTCATCTAGTTTAAGAAATATTTTATTGACACAGAGTATTCTGTGTCATAAAAGTACATCATATTTATCACTGCTTCTATGGCATGCATAGATATGACATGGGGCATTGAGCCACAGATCATCAGACAAGCATTTATTTCACCCTGAGCAGCTACAAAGAATGCAGAGCTCAGCTACTATCGGCCGGGCTGACCCAACAGGATAGATTTTTATCAGAAATAAGCACTGGAGAAAAACACAAAAATCAATGTAGATGCATGTATTAGCAACATATCCTATTGGATTTGCCCCCCCTCCCCCATGCCTGCTAAACAAGCCTATCAGTAATACCCCATCACA
Source organism: Hylomyscus alleni (assembly GCA_019843855.1). Lineage (NCBI taxonomy): Eukaryota > Metazoa > Chordata > Mammalia > Rodentia > Muridae > Hylomyscus > Hylomyscus alleni. Next base: position 20,256 of record JADRCC010577592.1, read on the forward strand.
TCCTTCTGCCAAAGGCATCAGATGGCTAAACTGAAGATTTCTGAAAAAGCGATCATCATTTATGGAAGTGGGCACACAGCCAGAAAATTTACCTTTAAGCACTTTAACACCCATAGTTTACGATTATATTATCACCCAGATTCTGATATACATTTTTATAGAGAGCTGTTTCCTGAAGCATTATGGATCCAAGAACATTTGGCTTTTCAGTTACTGAGTAGACAAACAGTTAAGTATGGACCAAGATTTAACAGAAGCCTACCCTCCCCCTCCCAAGGTCTGAAGCCAGGTTAGGAAGAAGTTTGAGAGGCACTAGGAGGCCATAGTGGGGAGTAACATTTGCATGTAAATGGCAATTCTAAGTAAGTGGAAAGGAAGCCTTAAGAAATTTGCATCCGATTGAAGCTTTGTTCAGGTTCAGCAGAATGCAGTTGTCACAGCTTGTTGGGCAGTATTGGGAAGGTAGTCAGGGCTACAGACCTCTTTGAAAGACATGAAAGGATATGTCTTTATGAATAGGGGCACAGTAGTGTATTCTACAATACTCAGAGGAATCCGAAGACCTGTTGGTAGACTGATATGCCAGGCTATTTAAAACACACAAACAAACAAAAGTGAAACCTTAGAAAAATCCCCCTTCTTTATCTCTCCCCTCCTCTATCTTCCTTTGTGAAGATTGTTGATTTTCTTAGGAGACACTGACATTGAACGCTACTGGGGTTCCATTGTCACCTGCCCAGGAATTCTGTATTCCTGTGTCTGTGAGGAAGAAATTGCTCCAAGACCCACAGAGTCACAACAGAAGCAGAGGCAACCTTTAAAGAGATGGCAGTCTAAAGAGATGGCGGGAAGTCCTGGAGTGGGATGGAGACTTTCTTGCCTCAGGTGAGCAAAGCTGAGAAGTGGACCAGGTTTGCAGACAATCAACAGCCTCCAAAGCTACCCTCAGCCTGTTGGCTTCTGGGTACTTTTTCTCACAGTGAGTTTTTGGAAGAATGAGTTTCAGAAAGGAATTTATTGTGGGTAAGAGTCGAAGAGAAAGGTAGCAAACGTCTTTAGATCAGGACTGGGTCCTAAGAAAGGACTGCCACTAGGGCTCTCATTCTAGGGGTTACTAAGGTTTTCCTGGGTTGAAACATGGGGAGTAAGCATGTCAGACTGCTTGTCCTACCTATAAGATGTTTGTCTGCCTCTCCATCCTACTGTCTGGGCTGAAGTGTCCTGTACAACTTCACACAGCTTTTAGATAGATGTAGTCAACTACATTGGTATATAAAAGGAAGGGAAAGGAAAGAATAAGAAATCAGAACATGAAACAATACAACAAAATAGTTCTGGCACTTTTGGTCAGTAGGCAGGATTCAACTGCAGATAAAACCAAGGTCATTTCCACCTTCTAGCCTAGAAAGAACTGGATGTCAATCAAAGAAAAGAAGCAGGATTATTCATTTTTTGAGGTCTCCACACATGAATGTAGGGAGATTTGATACTGTGGGCTGTTAGTAATTAGTACAGTGCATATAAATTATTTTCTTGAGCATACTTTATCTCTTCCCACCATACTTTCCCATTGCTGTGACAAAAGAAAAAATCATGGTCAAGACAACTTATAAAAGAAAGCATTTTATTGGAATTCATGGTTTCAGAGTATTATAGAGTCCATGACCAGTATGGCAGAGAATACAGCAGCAGGCAGGTAGACATGACAATGTAGCAATATCTGAGAACTTACATCTCATCAACACATCTGCATTAGACTGAGTGAAAGAAAGCTAACTAGGAATAACTTAAGTCTATTGAAACTCAACCCCTTCTCCCCAGTAACATACTTCCCCCAGCAAAATCATATCTCCTAATCATTTCCAAAGAGTTCCATCAACTGAGCACTTAAGCATTCAAATACATGAGCCTACAGGGGCAATTCTCATTGAAACCACCATATTACTTATAGTTCTATATACAAGTCTATGCCTCATTAGCATCTCAAACCTATGTGCAGGTGTTTTAATTTTACAGTAAAATATATGTCATCTTCAGTCACTACCATACCTTTGAATCTATACCAGTAGATGCAGAATTCTACTGGGTCTTGGTCAAGGAGGAAAAGTTTCAGATTTTTCTTGTTACCAGCAGACATTTTTGATTATGACAAATTTTCATTCTCTGTGTGAGACCTTCTAGAACTCACTCTCAGACTCAACACCATTATAGTTTTGTTTCTGTCTCACATCTGAAATAGAAATTTAAAAGTAGTATTGCTGAAAAGCATCCACTCCTCATTTGAGTCCACAGACGGGAATCCCTATGCAAACGTGCCTGATGTCTCTACCTTAATTTAGTCTCTCCCTATCTCCTTTACATTGACCAAAGGCACCTTGAATAATCATTGTCTTTAGTGTAACCCTGTCCCTGAGTCACCTCAGCAGTGTCAGGATAGAAACTGCTCATGAGCCCAGAAAGGGCAATCATATCTGTGATGGGCAGATCATATCCTGAGAAAAAGTGGTCCTCTTGTCAGAACTAGACTTCTCCTCTTATGCTACCACAGACATAAGATCTTCCACCCAGACCATACCAGAACCAGAAGTGAGAGAATGATGCTATACATGGTACTGCTTCATTTATACCTCTTGCCCCTTGCATCAATCCTTCCATGGTTTAAGCTTAAACCTCACACCAGTACCCCAAACAATTAGAGTACAATTAGAGTCCCTGAATGATTTCATCTAGTTTCCTTTCAGCATTGGCACAGTGAATCAATCTTCATTTTCACTATTACTTGACTCGTTAATTGGAATGTTGGGGGTTAGTTGGCAGAACCTAGACTGCTAGAGCTGCCAGAGCCATTTTTGCCTTAGAACATCTGGTCACAGATACTTTTTCTCCCTCAAGAGTCCATCTCTAGGATGATATTATGATCCCAAGTATACAGTAGATATATCAGGTTATAAGTATAAATGCTGAAAGAATGACTGAAGAAATTAAAGCTGCAGAATGATGCTGCTACAATGCCTGGCTTGAGCGCAAGTAGCTCAATGGCAAAACATTTGTCTAACATATGTGAAGTATTAAGGTTGTTCTCAAGCAACACACACATATAGACACGGACACACACACAGACACACACATACACACCACACACACACACACACACACCACCCTGCTCGTATTGTGCAATAGTCAAAAATGTGTACCAGATCTATTAAAACCATTTAAAATAAAAGTTATTATTGAATGATAGGCAATAACAGTTTCCTTAAGGAAATAAAAATGCAAAGTAAATATTGCTTCCTTGTAAACATGTTGGGGGTTGGTTCTAATACTTTGTCTTAATTTGGCTCCCCAAATCACACAGGAATCCAGATGCTGAGAGTCCCTGTCCCTACTTGGTTTTTGATTGATCAGTAGAGTCAACAGCCCATAGTGCATCTGCGCCTGACATGCAGGGGGATGCCCACTTTCAGAGCCCTCCAAGGCCCTTCATGCCCTTCACCTCTCCTCTGCCTTTGCCCCCAGCACTCCCTGGCCCCTCAGCACCTGATGCAGAAGATGAAGAGGATTATGACTCCTAGCATCCTTTGCCCCTTTACCCCTGGCCATATGCTCTCTTTTAGTTAGTATTAATTGCTTTGGGGAGAAGAGAAAGATAGAATTGTTCTTACATTTATTTAAAAAAAAAAAAAAAAGGAAAAAAAACCACCCTGGTTGGGCAAGATGAAAGAGGCAGGATTTTTAGGATTCCCTGGGCAAGAAATGCAGAGGAGAGAAGGAACAGAATCACCATGACAGAGAAGCAGAAAGATTAGACTTAAAGGCCTGATGACATGTAAGAATCCAGGACAGTGGCCCCAAGGGTCACTCCAGAGATAGGGTCTGGGGTAGCAGAGATAAAATATAGATTTTGCAAGTGTTAATTCAAGAATTATGGAGGAGAGTGTGTGTGCTAACCATGGGAGGTTTGGAAGTGCCCAACCATTGAGCCATCAAGGCATATCAAAATATAATGTTTGCCTGTTTGTGTGTGTGTGTGTGTGTGTGTGTGTGTGTGTGTGAGTGTGTGTGTGTGTGTTTTCATTCATGAATCTAGAACTTTTTGGCAGAGCATACGCTACCCACAGAGAGCTCAGAGAAGATTAACTATTTACTGCTACATAAACATACCTGTTTCTTGTTGCAATTTTTGAAGTTTAATGTCTGATTTTCCTTGGGCCCATGACAGGTCTCTGGGACCAGGTTTGGTCTCACTCTCAGACAACTGCAATAGCAGATCCATCTTCAGCTTAATAAAGCAGAAGTTTTCTTGTCAGTATGACATATGAGGCTGTCAGATATCTTACAATAAGCTAGACTAAAACAAGTGTCTTTTGTAATAATCTTGGAGAATATACTGAATTCCTTTCTCTCTTCCAAAGGTAAAGTGTCCTGCAAGGAGCCCTATGGCTCCCCTGTACTACAGAGCCATTTGATTGTCTGGGATGCCTTGCTTTGGGACTGTAAAGAATTGCAGGCATGCACTTTTATCTTGCCTAACAATTGCTCACACTGATTTTAACTCCTCTTTCTTGCTTACAAGGTACCCTAAAAGGAATGTTATTTAGAGAAGAAAAAAGTGAGCTCTTCTTAAGAAATTTAGTATTAAAGTACAAGATTTGCACTGACCTAATTGTACAAAATATGATAACCGAAATCAAAGTTAACCACTAAACCAGAAGAGAAAGAAAACTGTTCTCTCAAATACCAGTAATTAAGACATCTTTGTCCCAACTGCAGTTTAGAGAGAAAGTGGGCTAGTTTCAAATGTTTCCCTTGCAGGTTCAATTCTTTTCTTTCAGCTTTTACAAACCACAACTCTTTTCCAAACCCTATTGTACTAGTCTAATTATACCTCACTCTAATGAAAAAAAAAATTACTGAAGAGACATAAAAATTGTAAAATGAGGGGATGTCTGCCCCATCCTTTCTAAACATCCCCATTGCAAAGCAGCATTTAAAAGGAGCACTCTCCCAGCACTCCATCCCTATCGGCTAGAGAAAAAGCCAAGTGGAATCTTACACCAGCTCTGTCCTTCACTGACTGGGAAGCCTTGGCTCAGGTACTTAACGTTTCCACTCTCTCAGGTTCTCCATCTTTATAGAACAGGATAATAAAATAGGCATTTCTGAGGAAGCGCTGACATGTTTAAAGCTCAGAGAGCAGAGCCTGTCTCCAGGAGAGTGTTCTTTGTCTTAAATGTCTCTCTCAATGCCAAAAGGTACTTTAAGGTCTTGGACTAAACTTACCTTTCCTGACTTGTCTTTGGTAGCCAGTTGACCATGTGTGGAAAACCTTTCCCATGGGAGCTCTTTGTTTCAACCCAGCCACTGTCCTTGTTTCTCAAGTCCCACCCGTGCTATCCTTTTGTTGTGGTTGCTGCTGCTGTTTCTTGAGGACTGTGTGGGACTTTGTTGTGTTTTATGCCCGCGCTACTTCTCATTGACTTCGAAAGGGTGATGAAATACCTTTTATGACTCTTTTTTTGGCCAACTGTTACTTCCTGAGGCTCAAATTCCCATGCTCGCAACCTTTAATTATGTTGTCCTTTCCCTTCCCAGATACTGTGTCCTGCTGCCTCCAGCCACTTCCTTTGAACTCCTGTAGTACTGTGAATAATAATGTACCCTACATTTACATGATCAGACCATGGTTGATAAATACTTTGGGATGAGTTATAGACTGTGGCCCTGTTAGAAGAGGTGTGGTCTTAATGAAGTAGGTATGTCATTAGAGATGGGCTTTCAGATTTAGAAAGTTCATTCTCAGTCCAGTGCTTCCCCCCCCCCCCTCTTCTCTCTGCTTGCTGTCTAAAGATGATAATATAAATCTCTCAACTGCTTTTCCAGGTCAACCTGGAACACGCCGCCATGCTTCTACCCATGATGATCATGGACATGGACTAATCCTCAGAAACTGTAAGCAAGCCCCTACAAAATTCTCGTTTTTGTAAGAGTTGCCTACATCATGGTATCTCTGCACAGCAATAGAACCTAACAAGATAGCTACTCTCAATGCAAGTTACTTACCATTTTCTTTTATGTAGAGTGACTTTCTTCACTATCCCTATTGGTTCAAATCTTGCCTTTTCTTCAAAGAAGAACTTGCAGAAGTTATTTGTTTTAGGTGTTTCCCAGTGATTCATCCTGGAAGAAAGGCTCATTTTCCTTCTTCAGATTTTAGTATCATTTTCTCACTTCCACGTAGCATAGGTTTTTATTTTAGACTCATTTATTAATGGGAAACATATCTATCCGTTAACTACATGCTTTCAAAAAAACCTAAGCAGAAGCTACTGTTACTAACGTTTTCTATAACAGACACTGATGAACACATCACAACCCCAAACATCTGCCTATTTGTGGCCTAGAAACATGAGCACAGTGTAACCTTGATGTTGTATAGGAAATAGAGATAGCTCACAATATTCATTCATTTTGTATTTCACCACAAATATTGACATAATTTGTGATAGAAAAATCTTTAAACATAAGATCCTTATGACATTTGCAAGATCCTTATGTGGAATATATTAAAGCACAGATTTTTATGGTCCAGCCATATATAGTATCATAGACATAAATAACCAAACCTTAAAGGACATTTACTTTTGCTTCCCAGGATAGATAAGGTTTTAACTGAAATGAATCCAGCAAAAAGTTTCAATGAAATGACTGTTAGGAGTAACTGAATGAGAAAATTCATCATTAAAGGCAGCAAATGATCAAGTGACAGATAAAAAGACCAAAGAGTAATTAAGATGTGCTGTGCCTGTGTTATATGTTAGGTACTATGCTAGGTTCCTCAATGGTTATCTAAATTAGATACAATTATTATCCTCAGCTTACCAAAGAAAATATCATACTGTATTTTCAAATTTCTACAGAAAAACTACTAAGATGTATACGCATTTTTATGTATATATGTTATGTGTCCATGCTTATATTATGTAAACATCTACATATGTGTGCATGCATGCAACTGGTAGAGGAGAGATAGAGAGAGAGATTGAAGAAATTAGCTTAAGTAATTAAAAATTTGGTTTGGGAAGCCCAAAATTACCCAGCTGTCCTAGTGAACTGAAGATTCTAAGAAGAGGTATAGTTACAGTTTGAAAACAGAATTGTCCATGCTTCGGGAGCTCAGTCTTTTCTATTAGGCCTTCCACTGAGACGCTAAAGACTGATCATGTGTTCAGGGTGATCTGTATTACTAAAAGGCAATTGATTTAAACGGTAATTTTATCTAGAAACCTTTATTACGCAATTATCCAACATGATATTCGATATTCAACTGAATATCCAACATGATATTCAGTACTCAGCGAATATCTGCCTATGAAAGCTAGCTAAGGGCACAAAATTAGTTATCATATCTGACCTACGTAGAGATCAAGTCACCTACGAATCTGGGTCAATGGTTGGACAGAACTTCGACTTTATACTGCTTAGTTCACAAATCCAGAAACAAACCAAATTGCTACAAAATAAAAAATAGCAGTGGGCAACATAAATGCCAAATCTCCTAAGGAAAAACTGGAAGTCAGAATAGGAAAGGTTGGTGGTGACTGCCAAATTCCAATGGCTAAGCCAAGAGTCTGTAGCCAAGCAAAACCAGGATCAATGTGGGGAAGAATAGGCTTTGCAATGCCTAATCGCCTTCTCAGGCAGCTGAGATAATGGATGTCTTGGTAGATTAGCCTGGCTTATAAGAAAAGTAGTCTTGTAGCAGGCTTGTTAATGTCTATCCAACCAGGGTAAGATGCTGTTGGGAGATTCCCAGTCCCAAGTGATAGGAACCTAGGCTAAAGATAACAGTTAAATAGTTCATGTCGATGTAAAGAAGACAGATTCACATACCCATCAAGTGACACAACTCCCTTTCCTACTTTGTAATTTACATTTACCCATGTAGCACTGACTTGGAAATCAGCGTCATAGGCACAGGAGAGTAAGAGAGATTTAAGTAAGTATGAGAAGCATTCATAAAAAGGAATAAAGAAAATTGCTCAGATTCAGAAAACCACTGACACAGCCTATCTCTAGGACATTAGTCTTACAAATTTATAATTTTACAAATTCTCCCAGAACACCTGCCCACGATCAAATCCATACTGCAGACTATCTTCTATCATCTAAACTCTTACCCATCAATGGAGAAATCGAGGCATGTCCCAAGAATCATACACTAAAAATTCTTACTCTCCTGACTGCTTTGATAGATGGTTCTGCCATAGGAGGTTTGATTAGATGTCATTCTGGTTCCAGGACAGATATCTCACGTGTGGGATATGTAAATGGCAACATCGTGCTGGATGAACTCTTGCCTACCTTCTACCTACTAGTGAACTTGAAGATGGCAGAAACCAACTTCCCATTCCACATGTAAGTGGAGCAAAATACACACTGCTCTGCCTATTTTGAGTCTCACTCCTCTCAAAAGTAAATTCTAAAAGTCAAGTTAAGGAAATGGAAGTTGCTTACAAATTATAAACAGTTCAGCTGCCAATGCATTTCTCTATCAGCATATAAACACCATAATAAAAGTGGAAAAAGAGATTATCTTACAAACTCTAATATAGTGATAATGTAAGAGAATTTTCAAAACTATTTAAATTTCCAAGCGGATAAAAAAACCACTAATAAAATTCATATATTCATACACTCTTAAAATTTTATATGAATACTTAATATTGCTTTCTATATTAAGCTAATCTCTTTACTTTTCATGTTTGCTTTGCTTGGTCATGTCAGTTTAAGAAAGCTATGGATTTGTATCAGTGAGGATAAAGGAGTCTTCCTTTGTTTAAGTCTTCAGGGAAAGAAGGAAGAAACACATATAACATTTATACAACAAAACCTAGCATCTATTAGGAATTCTCGTTCATTAGAAATTAATTGTAGAGCACCTATTATACACTGTACACTTGTGGTTAAAAGTGATGAAGATATGATGCCTACTATGAAAGAGAGAAAATATAAAAGGTTATAAAGACTAAATATAAGCAGTTACATATATTTAACTAGGGCATTACACACATACAAAAATAATTAGAAAGATGGATCAGGTGGTCAGATGAGTGGATCAGTATGGCTGAATGAACTAGGTTATACAAAATTTATACATGTCTTACAATACATATATATATGTCTTAAAACTTTAACATCTAATGTGACTGTACTGGAGATAAGAACTGCTAGGATATGATTAGTTAAAATGAACTATGAACAGTGAATTCCTAATTCCATTACACTCATGTTTTTGTTTCTTCCTTGTTTAGTTTTTGCAGCAGAGTTTCATTGTGCAACTCTGGATTATTTGGGACTTTGAAGACCAGGCTGGCCTCTAACTATTAGATATACATCAGCCTCTGGGATACAGGAGCCACAACAAACTCTACTCCCCAACACACAAAGAATAGAAACAACAGGAGGCAGAACAGAAAGAAAATCATTACATATTATTTATTATCTACAAGCTAGAAAGAGAAGCCCTACCTGAAAGCATGTCTTTTAAAATTTAAAATTAAGCCATAGGGATCTTAAAATTTTCTACTCCAGTGCTGGAAGAAAACTTTTGATGCATAAGCCACCCAGCTTATAGTATCTTGTCATAAAAGCCTGAGCCGACTAATACAGATGGTATGTACCACAGAGGCTTCAGAGTCTGACTTATTTAAATCTCTGGCCAGGTAAAAAGGAAAGCTTCAAAAAGAAAAAAAAGACAGTGATGATTTTATTTTCCTCTTTGATTTGTGTATCTTAAGTTATAAAGGAAATATATGCTCACTATAACTTTGAAACAATACAGAAGCTATTCCAAGTTCAAAGGCAGGAATGTGTTCATTGTGTTGTGTCCAACTCTTAGTTCCAGATCATTTCAGTTGAGCTGATCTGCAAGGGAGGGACTATCCCTAAGAGAGGCCAATAGATGGAATAGATAGAGGGGCAGGGATAAGTGCAATCACTATGAAGTAGCACTGGATGAAGAGTCTCTCAGCTGGAGTGGCGCATATGTGTATAACTGTGGATATCGGAATAAATGTGAAATACGTTCCTAGGCATGAAGAAAGTACATGAATAACTGAGCTATAATCTTGTAAGAATGGCCAATAGAAAAAGAAATAAAAATTCACAAGTGCAGAAGAGGAAACTTAACTAAAAAATACAGCAATATGATTTAAAACTACACTAAAATGCCACTTTCACAGTTCTGTTGGCAGTGGTCTAAAAATTGTATGAGAAGCCAGATTGATGAGGTTTTGTGACTATACCAGATATCGAGAGGGATGCAACCTCATAGTAAAGAATAAAAACATCCAACAAATGAGGCAAGAAACTCTTTGTTATGCTTTAGGTATGTGTTTTTAAGGCTAATGTGCAAACATTTAGTTCCCTTCTGGTGATGTCAGTTTTTTAAAGGTTCTGGAAACTTTAAGACCTAGGGGCCTAGATAGAGGAAGTGGACACATGAGGTAGTTTCTTTAGGGACATATTTCCTACTGTCCAGGGAACGTCTCTCATTATCTTCTAAATCCTCTGTCCTTTTGACTTTTCTCTTCCTTCCTCTCTCTCCTTCCCCTCCCCTCACATCTGTTTGAAGATGGGCATCCTAGTCCTTCACCCATTCTCTCTGTGCTGATGTTCTGTCTTACTGTGGGCCTGGGATTAGCAGAATCAAAGACTCCGGGATGAAACTCTTGAGACAGCGAACCAAAATAAATAACTCCTCCCTTTAAGGCATTCTGTTGCTTGCTTTCTCATGACCAGAAACCTGCTTACTCCCGCTTGACCCAGTCCTTTTACCTCTTGGTAAATACTGCAAAGAGCCTTTGGTAAATTGCAAAGAAATCTTTATAGTTTATATATGGGTGGTCCTAGAGCGGCAACTCCGAGGTTCAAAATGGTTTTGAAAAACACAGAAATTAGGACTTGTTGGGTTTTTGTTCCTTTCTCCAAAAATTATCAACACTATTAAGTAGCAGACTTGCAGTGTGCGTGTTTAAAGTAACAAAATCTCAGACCAATTAAAGTTAGAATGAGTTCCCAAGGAAGAATGTTGTGGTCACACTAACTTGCACATTACTCCACTAAACTTTCTCCCACATTTAATCAATCTTTCAGGTATTATTTCTCATTGAGAAAATTTCCAAAGCAATTCCTGCTTTTTCCTGAATTCTGCTTTTTCTCACTTTCTGTTTTGATTTCCAGGTGACAGGACATCCCTCTCATTTTCTGTATAAGAAACCATTCTAAGCTTCAGTTTGCTCTTCTTTTTATGACCTTCTAAACCTTAACTATTATCCATGCACTGAATGTTCTACCATAGCAATTTCTCAAAGACATATTTCAACACTATGCCTTTTTTGCAGCCTCATATTCAAAGCAGACAATTGGTGTCCCAGTCTTAGGCTTGATATTATATAGAACTCTTCTTTGAATTTTAGGGATATCTATCCATGTCTATATAATCTCTCTCTATCTATAT
>JADRCC010577593.1:0-21805 GCA_019843855.1 Hylomyscus alleni
CAGGTGATGTGCCTGCTGTTCCTGACCGCCTCTGGCTCACGGAGACAAGAGTGGCCAGCCTGTTTCCACTCAGGCGCTCATGGAGAGTCAGTTTCTAAAAACTTCATCTTAGCTGGTCTGTATTTCATTGGGGCAGTTTTACTCTAAATATTATTATTTCTTGTTCTTCTCCTCCTTCTCCTCCTCCTCCTTCTTCTCCTCTCCTTCTCTTCTTCCTCTTCTTCATCCTCTTCTTCCTCATCATCAACCCCTCTTCCTCCTCCTCATTATCATCCCTCTCTTCTCTTCCTCATCCTCCTCTTCATCCTCCTGTTCCTCCTCCTCCTCCTCCTCTTTTTCATTCTCCTCATCCTCCTACTCTTCTTCACCTTGGTCCTTCCTCCTCCTCTTTCTCTTCTCTCTCTTCCTCCTACTACTTTTTTTTTTTTGAGACTTTGAGAGAATGTCTTTCTCTATAGTCCTTACGATCCTGGAATTCACTATATAGTCTATACTGGCCTTAAACTCACAGAGATCTTCCTGCCTCTCCCTCCCAGATGCTGAGATTAAAGATCTGTGCCACCATTCCTGGCTCACTGGCATACGATTTAAGGATATACTTATTAATTTCTGTATGGAGATGATATGCCAAGTCACCTTTTAAAAGAATCTTGGGACTGGCAAGATGCCTCTGCAACCAAACCAGCATGCATGAGTTTGCTGATCTGGACCACATGCTAGAAAGCAAGAATGGCTTCTACAAGTTGTCCTCCAACATGTGTACCATGCATGCATGCCTAGTCAATTTAACTGTTAATATAGCATATTTGTCCTATATTGAGTCTACAAAATCCTGAGAAATATAATAAGGTATATATAACCTGAAATATTTTTGTCAGGGATGGGAAAATGAGCATAATAAAGAGGGAATTGAGACAGCAGGGATAATAAACACTGGCAGCATGAGTGTGGGAATGGAGAACCACAGGGAGTGAATGTACAGTGTTGTCTCAATGTTTGTGGTTACTGGGACATCGTAGGAAAAAGAGACAGGCAACATGGGTTGTTGAGGTGAAATGTATCCAATGGGGTGGGGGTCTGTCTTTGAGGAAATACGGATAAATTAGTGTTTAAGGAAAAAGAAACTAAAGGCTTAGGGATCTTTTTTCTCTGTGATCTATGAGGCTGTGGAACATGAGGGAAATGGGGAAGAAGCATGTTAACATTTTTGTGAAGAGTGACAGTCTTAGAACAGTGCCCTCCAGAGGGAGAGAGGCCTGTTCCTGACTGCAGTGAGGCTGCTTGGCAGTGAGATGCGTGGCACTGCCTGGCCTCCTCCAGTTTCTGCTCACGTACAGAAAAGTGGAGAACTTTAGCTCAGACCTTCAGTCTTGGGGACCTTGAAAAGGTGACTGTCCTCTCCTAGCTCTCTTCCAGTAAGAAATAAACACAATTTTCAGGAGGTTGTAGCCAAAGATTTGTGCTATGATTCTATTCATTTCTATGAAATGCTTGTAAAATTAGATTAGCTTGTTCACTGTAGCTCAGTTTTCCCATATTCTACTATTGAGTATTAGTTTAATGTCTAACCTGTTTAACCTAAAAATCCTTAGAAGTTTTTTATCTTTCAGTTCTTTGTAGAAAGCTGAAACATTTTTTCCTTAGTATGGAATGAAGATGTTGACATTTAAAGTGTATACTATCAAAATATAGAACTGCAGGCATTGGCAGAGCAAAGCGGGCTTGGATGCTGCTTCCAAGTCCGTGGTTGGCCATGGTCTCCATCTGGGGACAGCAGCCTCCTGGCCGTGTGTGTCTTCCTAATGTGCTCTCTCCTCTTTCTTTTCTAGGAAATAGTCTAGTAAGCTTAACGTTTCATTTATTTAGTCTTCATGGACTGATTGAGTATTTCCATTTAGATATGGTGAAACTCCGTCGATTTTTAGGTAAGTGATTCTTATACATTTAACAAGACTGTACAAGAACTTGCATAACTATCAGTCAGCTATAACAAACTATCAGGATCATAGCTTAAAGCACATGCTTGTAGCTCTACAAGACATGGCAACATTTTGGTCAGTGACAGGCACTATGTGTGATAGGCCTTGTATCAGCTGGCTTACAGTCAGACTCCATGTGTGATAGGCCATGTATCAGCTGGTTAGCAGTCAGACTCCATGTGTGATAGGCCATGTATCAGCTGGTTAGCAGTCAGACTCCATGTGTGATAGGCCGTGTATCAGCTGGCTTACAGTCAGACTCCATGTGTGATAAGCCATGTATCAGCTGGTTAGCAGTCAGACTCCATGTGTGACAGGCCATGTATCAGCTGGTTAGCAGTCAGACTCCATGTGTGATAGGCCGTGTATCAGCTGGCTTACAGTCAGACTCCATGTGTGACAGGCCATGTATCAGCTGGTTAGCAGTCAGACTCCATGTGTGACAGGCCATGTATCAGCTGGCTTACAGTCAGACTCCATGTGTGATAGGCCATGTATCAGCTCGTTAGCAGTCATACTTGTTTTCACATGTTCTCTGCTGTGGCATGATACTGAAATACCTGGTGATTAGTTGAATTGAAGTGACTGTTTTAGAATGTGAACTATTTGAGTTGATAACCACAGGGAAAATATATGTGGATCACTAATGATTACCACTTTCTATACTTGGATGTCCCTCATGTATTCTAAAATTTGAGTCTTTTTTTTTAATGCAGTTATGATTCAAGAAGATTACCACAGTCAAAATCCTTACCACAATGCAGTCCACGCCGCAGACGTCACTCAGGCCATGCACTGCTACTTAAAGGAACCGAAGGTAGGTGGTTGAAAGTCGCAAGGCAGTTTGGGTGGACACACATTGCCGTAAGTTAGTACCTGAGCTCAGTCAGAAGCTTCTGCTGTGAGAGGGAGGCCAAAGTAGGTTGAGTTTTCCAGATGTGGCTCTAAGGGGAAGAATAGAGAACTGGACCCAGAGCTCTTAAAGCCTTGGGCATCTGTGTTCGTACAGATGCAACTTTGTTTCCAAGTGCCCCCCATGGGAGATGGCTAGGTGTGCTGGTGAAGAGCCTGGGGCCATAGGACATGAAACACTATACCTTCTCCTGTCCCTGAGATATGCAAGCCCACTTAAATATTGTTCTTCTTGTCCCTGGAAGTTCATATAAGAGCCTCACTTTAGGCAGGCATGGAGGGAGGTTCACACCTGTAAATCCCAGCACTTGAGAAGCTGAGGCAGCAGGATTGCCAGGAGTTTGAAGTCAGACTAAGTAAACAGTAGCTTCCTCTCTCCCTAGCCTGTGAGAAATTGGTAATCTCTGAGTTGTTTTTCTTACTGGTGTACATTTATTGATGTCCTAAGCAACATGCTGGTTTTGAAGAAAGGAAGGAAGGGAAGAAGGAGAGGAGGGAGGGAGAAAGGGAAGGACAGAAGGAAAGGAGTTTTGACCTAAAATTTTAGTTGTGGATGTATTATTACTGAATGTGGAAAATGAATAAAAGTGTCAGCCTGCTGGAGCAGGTTACTGATGTCTTACATTTAAAATGGTGTTGGCCCTCGTGATAACCAGAAGAAAATCAGCATAGTGCCAGCAAACAGCAGAATGACACTGAAGGAATGACACTCACCTCTTAATAGTTTTCTTTTTTTCTGAAAAGAATCTTGAAGATAGTTTTATAGATAGAATCTGACTCTCCTATACCTTAAAAGTTTCTGACTCACAGAACTCAGATATTACTAACATCAGTAGCTATTTAGTAGCAATATTTTTCTTTCTAAAAATCCATTCTAGCCAGGTATGGCAGTGTGGTTCATGCCTTTAAGTACTTGGCAGGCTGCATCAAAAGGCTAGAAAGTTCCCAGGATGCATACAAATGCTCCAAGGTTGTGTGAGGGGCTGGAGCCATAGGTAGCTTCAGCTGTCAACCTGACACAAACCTAGAATCACCTGGGATGAGGGACCTCAACTGAAGACCTGACCAAATCAGATTTGTCTCAGGCATTTTCTTAATTATTAATTGATACAGGAGGATCTAGTTCAGGATAGGTGGTGCTATCCTAGGCAGGTAGGCCTGAGCTGTTAGAAAAGTACCTGAGCAAACCATTAACAGCATCCCTCCATGATTTCTGCTACAAGTTCCTCCCCCAAGTTCCTGCTTTGGCTTCCATTGCTGGTATATTGTAACCTGGACGTGTAAGATGAAATAAGGCTTCCTCTCCAGGTGGCTTGTGGTTAGTATTTCACCACAGATCCATTAGGAGATGAAAAGTAGGAGATGTGGAGAGATCCTTCAGTGTGTAAACGTGCTTTCCACACAAGCATGAGGATGTGGTTTGAGTCCCTAGAACCTGTGTAAGAGTTGCATATGCACCATGTGTGTCCGAGAGTGTCTGTAGTTCCAGCTCGCCTTTAGAGATGGCAGGCAGGAAAGTCCCCAGAGCCTGACATGGCAGCTGGACTGGCATGTACTCTGGGAAAAGCAATAGAGACTTGTGTCTCAAATGAAGTTAGGTGAGTGAGACCAACACTTGAAGCTATCCTAACTTCCACAGCCATAGCAATTACACACCACATTCATACATGTGAATGTGCACATGCCTTGTACACACACTAAATAGTCTTAATACCATTGAATGGCTTATACTTGTTATAAAGTTCTCCTTCTACTAAAAGTTTTATGAAGGAAATGTTATATTTTTAATCGGTTTTCTGCTTTAAGCGTGTGATTTGCTTCTCTGTTTTCCCCAAAGTCATCATGACTATTATTGTGCATTTGTGTGCCAGTGGGGTAGGATGTGAACATGCCACCGTTGGAGTACAGAAGTGAAAGATCACTGGTTAGGGACCGGTGTTTCTTCTGCACATTTCTAGGGATTAAACTCAGTTTTCAGGCTTGAGGCAAGCTCTCTTACCCACTGAACTATCTTCAACCACCCCACAGGATTTTTAAAAATCCTCTTGCTTCTTTTTGTGTTTCATTTTTTGACCTGAGGTTGTAAAGTTATATGTAGCCATGTATTAATTTTGCATATATTAATCACATATTAATTTTCTATTCAGAAGGTACTTGCCTGCTATTTAGCACCATATTCTTGTCACAGGAATATAATAAATAGGACATTCATTTGGTGGAACTTGGTCTTTTAAGAGAACATAAGTTCGTAGGGGAAATGAGAGATGGACCTGGGAGGAGGTAAAGGAGTATTGGGTGAATGTGATCAACATGCTGTATACAGGCATGGCATTCTCAAAGAATTAACAAAAAAAATATTATACTCAGTATATAGTCAAAACATTTTACATATTCTGAAGAGGAATTCGTTTTCTTCACTTTTTTATTAAGCTCTTCCATGTCCTAATTTTCATAATGAAAGAGAAACTATGTATCTTCTCTACCTTCAGATGCTTTACAGGGCTAGCAAGGTGCTCAGTGGGCAAAAGTGCTGAGTCGGGCCAGCCTTCAGCCAGCAGAGAAAGTCAGCTTCTGCGAGTCTTCCTCAGCCTTCAGACCGAGTCACGCCCATGTCCTGCCCTCATAATAAATAAAAACGTTAAAGACACTTTGTAGCTTCCTAGATGGAAGCATCCAGTGACTTGTGACTGAGGTCAGCTTTTTACCAGTGAGGTAGAAAAGATTGATTTTGACATGGAAAGGAAATCATCAAATTCGGATCTGAATCTGTTCATTATCTTGTTGACATTTTTGTGGTGCTCTCATCTCCTTCATCTGTTAGCATTATCAGTGATTTATGCTCATCAGTTTTTACTGTGAGCATATTTTACAGGGCTGTAAAAGGAACTAATTATCTTAAGTAAACCTAAATGAAAACAGGCAGATGAGTGCAGCTCCGGCAGGAAGGTAAAGGGCTGTAGACACCAATGAGGCCTGGGCCCAAGCCAGCGCTCAAGGGCAGAGCCAGGAGATGGGAGCATGTGGGTCACGTGGGTCACTGGGGCTGGGCCTTACAGGATGAGTATCTGTTTCCCACAAGTGAGGCTCGTGGTAGCTGCTGATAGACTCTAGTCGGCCGTTTTTATTGCTGAAACCTATAGTCCGCTAATAAGCTTTGACAATCGTTATTTTGTTAAGTTTGGTAACACTAAGAGTAAAGTTGCATTGCTGCTATCAATGAAATTCCCTTTCTGGCATGAATGCATTGTGAAAAGGGTCCTGAATGTAGCTATTCATTAGTAGAATGAAAATATTCAACCCTGTTTGTCAGTTTAGAGTCCTTGATTCTGAGACTGAGTGTGTCTTACCTTAGCTGTTTTTAGTTGGTGAAAGTGAAGTCCTCCCCATCAGGTAAGCCATGTCCCTCAGGCAGCAGTACCATGCATCATAACACAGCCTGCACTGGCCCAGGGAAGCACCACAAGGCTGGTGCTGAGAAATCAACTGGCAGAGCAGGAGAGCCACTGTCCCCACTGGCGGCTAGTGGTGGAGAGTGTGTTTCAGGTGTGTGCGTGACTAACTCTGTGTTCTGCTTCAGCTTGCCAGTTCTGTAACTCCTTGGGATATCTTGCTCAGCTTAATTGCAGCTGCCACTCACGATCTGGATCACCCAGGTGTTAATCAGCCGTTTCTTATTAAAACCAATCATTATTTGGCAACTTTATACAAGGTTAGTACCGTTTCATTGGGAATTAATTTGGTTTGGTTTGTTGTTGTTTGTTTTTTAGTATGTGCTTAAAATCCCAGCACTAAGGAGAAAGACAAGAGGATCCCTTGAGCTCACTAGCTGACCTGCCTCTCCTAATCCATGAGGCCCAAGCCAGTGAGAGACCCTCTCAAAAAACAATGTGGAGGACTCCTGAGGAACAGATCCAAGGTTGACCTTTGACCTTTACACACATGCATGGGTGCATGTTGCTCACACCACAAATGCACTCACCCACCCACAAATAAACACAGGCACAAACAAATTAACAATACTTGAATATTCTCTATTCTCCACTATTTAATGTTTTGAGGAAATGAAAGTAGTCAAAGTAAATTTCCAATGAATGTTAATGCTTTCACCAAGTTAATATGACTGACAAATGGTTCTTCATGTCCAGAAGTGACTGTTAGATAACAAAGAAACCTTTTTTGTAGAATACCTCAGTCCTGGAGAATCACCACTGGAGATCTGCAGTGGGCTTGCTGAGAGAGTCTGGTTTGTTCTCACACTTACCACTGGAAAGCAGGTAAGTTGGACTAAAACAAATGTATTGCCTATGGAAATAAAGTTACTAATTAAGCTAAAAAGTATGTTATTATTCAGCTGCTCCATAGCTTCCAGTTTTGTTAAACTAAATGTATCTTTTTAAAAATTATCAAAATTGTGGCGCTGGAGAAAGGGCTCAACAGTTTAGAGCATTTGCTGTTCTTTGAGAAGACCTGGGTTCAGTTCCCGGTTCCCACATGGTAGCTGACAGATATCTACACATGGCATACATACATGTGACTCAACCATACATACACTGGAAATCAAAGAACGATATGTCCAAATTCATAAGCCTGTTACATAGTTGTTGCTTATACATTGGCTATTTATTTTTATGAAAGGTGTCCCTTTTTGAGTACTGTAAAACTCACTTCATATATAGTGGCTCAGTGGTTGTATGTAGCTTTTCTGATAAAGGTTTCAGGTATGTACCTGAAAGATTACACAGAAAGTGACACTGCATACCAAGATGCATTCAGACCACAACATCTGCAAAGCCAGTAAAACAAGGATAGTAAGGCCCTGTGCCCTCATGGACAGCTTTGGAGCTGTCGTGAAGGATAATGAATAAAAAGAACAACAGAAAATAGTTTAAAAAAATAGTTTAATACTAAGCAGGCCATTTTGGTGGCATAAGAAGAAACACTAAAGTTAAATAAGTCCAATATGATGGTGTTGGCAAAAACATCTCACACCTTGCCAGCATGGTCTTTTATACTTTGTATTTAATATTCAGTATTGTATTCATTTGAACCTGTTTGATTTTTTTCTAAATTTTATAATTGTGTATGTCTATGTATTCAGGCACAGGTGTGCTGTCGTACACATGCAAAGGTCTGAGGATTGCCTTCAGCAGTCGTTGTCCTTCCTCTAGAGTCTAAGGATGATCTCAGGTCGTCAGGCTCAGGAGGCAAATGCTCTTCCTGTTGAGCCATCTTGATGGCCTTGTTGAAGGCCCTTCGTCCTTAGTAATACAAAGATAACCCTGTTGAGGGTTGTTTTTATTTTTAATCTCATGTGAGGCAGTTTTTTAAAAGATGCAGTGTATATGCTGTCTGTATTAACATGACATTTTTCCTCCAGATAATTTGAATATTCTTATTCAAATAACTGACTTTTAATTTTTGTTATGTGAATGTGTATTTTGCTTACATGTATATCCATGCACCACATCCATGCTAGGTCCCGCAGAGCCAGGAAAGAATGAAGAATTCCCTGAAAATGGAGTTCCCTTATGTGTAGGCTGCCATGAGGGAGTTGGGAACCAACCCAGCTCCTCTGGAAAGAGCCCGTGCCATTGCTGAACCCATCCCTGGCCCCTTGATCAAACTGCTGAGTAGAATTTTATTAGGTGCTTATTTCATTAAGCATCTTTTACAGATGTCTCAGTTGACAATTGAATGGGCTAGTATTTTTTTCTGCCCAAATCTTCTTTTAGGTCATAGACACCAAAAAGTAAGACAAAGATTGCTTACTGTACATACAGGAATTTCTTAGAAAATTCTTAAGAATTTTCTCAAACAGCATAATGGTGTTAGGTTGGTTGATCCCCCGTTTGAAGCAAATAATTTGACTGGCTGACAGAGTAAAGATGCTTCCGTTGACATCTTTGCATTGTAGTATTTCCCTGCAAACTCTTAGTTTTACTTTATTTTAATATTTTTAAATGCACGCTTCACAATACTTCCTTATGTATCAAGTTTAAAGCACTTTGTGGATTATTTTAGGGTTTTTGTAAAGCTTTCTGAATTCTTAAGCTTAAGGGAGAAAATAAATTGAAAGTACTAAATGTCTCCTTATTTCTGTAATTCCAGGCAAGAGATGGAGGCTCAGATAGGTGCTTTGATACTAGCCACGGACATCAGTCGCCAGAACGAGTACCTGTCATTGTTTAGATCTCACTTGGATAAAGGTGACTTACACCTTGATGATGGCAGACATAGGCATTTGGTTTTACAGGTAAAGTTCTGCAACTTGCAAAGATTGTTTCCAGGGTAAATCATGTGACAGGTAGAATAAGAATGAAATATAGCAGATCTATAGCAGAAAGAAGTTCCTCAGTCAGTCAGCATGTTCCCTTCCAGGACATCCTGGAGAGGCATCTGGCTTTGGGACTTTTCCTCTTCTGATGAAGAGCAGAGAAGGCCACCCAGTCAACAATGACTATGCTGATGAGTTTTCTCGTGAAGAGGGGCAAGGAGTAGATGGTGTCTCTGGGTTTGTTTGTATTTTATGACTGGTCCAGTCATTGTGTCTCCTTGGGATTGTCAAGGGTAATTCTAGTTTAACAGGGTTAGCATCCCTGTCAGCATCTGCACAGATATTTGGTAGGTCAGTAGCAGCATGAAGTTAATGTAGCAGTGATTTTTCTTTCACAGTATTTTCCTCTTCATTGTTGGCTTTTAATTGTATTTGGTTCTGGATCCCATGCACACTAAACACATGTCCTCTCCCAGGTACATGCCCAAGGGCTCTGTTCTCTCTTCAGTGCTCTTCCCCATTGCTGGAGTCTATTTAAACTTGGTACAATGAGATCTTTTCTTCCTTAACACCCTTTTAATATTTTGTTTGCTAGATGGCCTTGAAATGTGCTGATATTTGTAACCCATGTCGGAACTGGGAATTAAGCAAGCAGTGGAGTGAAAAAGTAACGGAGGAATTCTTCCACCAAGGCAGGTTATAGCCACATGTGAATAAACTCAGACCCAGCCATGTATAAGAGCCTCATAGTAGATGCATTATATTTTTAACACCTGTTCATATTTCATGTGTGTATAACCAGTAACACATGGATCGTGATTTGAAACTGAGTAACCTTGGGTGTTCATGATGGCACAGAAAGTAGACTGCAAACTTCTCTGCAGAAGGATTGCTCTGAAACTACCCTGTCCCTTCACCTACGTAGAGCAGGATCATATGAGCGTGTGAGGCATGTCCGAAAGAACTGACACAGTTAGTCTTGGGAGGAACACCTAGCAAAAACTGTTGTGTTTGGACTATTTAAATAGTGATATCAATTTGGCAAGCTTCCTGCGTGTCGCTAACTTAAAGTTTAATTCTTTCATGAGGATTCTGTAATGTCCCTCCAGTAAGTTCATAGATTCAGTGAAGGTATTCATTACAGATTTACCCCGCAGATGTGTTGCATCTTAACAGTTCTCTTTCTTAAATTTATAGGAGATATAGAAAAAAAGTACCATTTGGGTGTGAGTCCACTTTGTGATCGTCAGACTGAGTGTATTGCCAACATCCAGATTGGTAACTATGCACATTTATACATTACACATTTGCAGCTGGTTAAAAATTAAAAAAAAAAAACCAACTTGTTTTGATTTTCTCAAGACTAGACTAGAAAATTATTCAAAACAAAAGTATCAAATTATGTTTATTGTAATTTGTAGGACAGTTGAGAACATCTTAACCATTGTGACAATATGTACCCTTTCTTTGCTCTGCCAGTCCCTCCTGTCTGCTTCAGGGACTCTTCTTGAAGGCTCAAATGTCACTTCCAAAAGCCACCTTGCACTATCTGCAGGCAGGCAGTCCCCACTGCCAGGTTTCCAGCGCACTAACGTTCACACGTGCTTTATTTGCTCTTGCCTGTGCTGTCCCATACATAGCCAGTCACCATTGTACCTAGAGGTGGAAGCACTTTAGAACCGTTGAGAGAACCAGCCATGGACTGGAAAGCTCAGGACATATTCTGTGACGAGTACCTAAGCTTGCAGGAGAACATGGGAAGGACTGCTAAGGCCGAGTGGAGAGAAAGATGTCCCGGTAAAGCTCTAGAGTTTGGGTAGAATATATTTTGGGAATGGCCTTAGATTTAGGTTGAACATAGTGAAGGGTGTTGATAAACATCAGCAAGGTGAAGTTTCTAGAAGTTCAGGACTAGCACGGTCCTAATGCAGTGGGGAGGACACAACAGCGACACTGACGCCTATGCTGTGATTACAGTGGGGACTGACTTGACTGCAGTCAGACAGAGATGTAGAGAATGGGCAGAGCTCGCATGGTGTTGAGCCTGTGGGAATCAGTACAGACTCCTGTGGCAAAGATGGCTAGATGTTTTTCTGTAGGTGGAGTTACCAAGACAGTAGATCTGCTGTTTTGATTGTTAAGGAGAGCGACTCAAGTTCAAAGAATAAGTGAACTGTAGGCAAAGGGAAAGGAAAGCGAGTGAGTGGGTACATGCAGCTCCCGTAAATGTCTCTGTGCCTGAGGAAATTACTCTGTAGTTTAAACAAAGAACTTTCAAGTGAGTTTTGAAAATTTTGTAGTTTGTGCTGGAGAGATGGCTCAGTGGTTAAGAACTGAACTTGCTACTCTTTTGAGGTTTGTTAGCAGCACCCACTTCAGTTTGCTCCTACATAACTCCAACCCTAAGGGCTATGACACCCTCTTCTGGCCTCTGCCTGAGAACACTCAGACATATATAAAACAGATATAAATAAAAATATGTATTTTTTTGTTGTGACTTTAGCTGAGCATGACAATATATGCCTAAAACCCAAAACCCAGTTTTGGAGGAGAGAAGATCCTAAGTTCAAGGTCATCCTTAGGGACAGAGAGGCATATGTGAGACTCTCTCAAAAGAAGAAAATAAGGAGTGGTGTGATGGCTCACTGGGTAAATGTACTTGCCATTAGGCCTCACAATCTGAGTTTGATCCCAGGAACCCACATGGTAGAAAGAGAGAAACAGCTCCCACAAGCTGTCCTCTGACTCCCACCTCTTCTGGGCCATTCTCACTTTAATAGTGAAAATATTAAACTAATTTTTATTTTTTAGACTATTTCTTCTCAGGAGTTTTGACATTGTACATTCTGAGTTAAATAAGTCATACCAGGTGTGACATTCCATCCCTGAGGAAAGAGCCAAAACCAGTGACCCCTCTTGGCCAGCAGTTGTCTCCCTGAGAATGTCCCTGGAGTTGTGTTCTAGTGCCCTTAGAGCTGATATGGCCACCACATGCGTTAGCTTAAGTAAGATGTGCTTGTTCAGCTGAGAGAAACAGGATAGACTAGAGCACCACTGAATGCTTAAGAAATCCCGATTTGTAAATCACATGTACACACACAAGCCTTTTAAAAGCTAATATTTTAGCTAATACTTGAGTGGACCTGAAGAACATTAAAACTCTAGATGTTTCAGGGATCAATTCAAGACATATTTTAATGGCTTTTTCCTCTGTTTCTCAAGGTTTTATGACTTACCTAGTGGAGCCTTTATTTACAGAGTGGGCCAGGTTTTCAGACACCAGGCTGTCACAGACAATGCTCGGACATGTGGGGCTGAATAAAGCCAGCTGGAAGGGACTGCAAAGACAACAGCCCAGCAGCGAGGATGCCAATGCTGCATTTGAGTTGAACTCACAGTTATTAACTCAGGAAAACCGATTATCATAACCCTGAACCAGTGGGACACTCCCTCCTGTAAGACTGTGGAAATGTGAAATGGTCTTGGGTTAACTGGTTCTGACTGCTGAGGTTTCCAAGGAAATGGTGCCAGCATGATTTGTCAAGATGTCTTCTGTTGGATCATATGAGCCCACTTTTTATGGTAAGACATGAACATACAGCAATATGCATCTGGCTTTTGTATGAAACCTTAAGTATATGTAAAGCTCGGCGGGAGAACCAGAAAGGATTAACAAAGGAAGATGTTTTTAGGTGTGCCATGTGCTTTCAAAGTGTGTATCCTTCAAGCCCTGAAACTTGAACTCAGCCTCAGCAGCAATCTTGACGCAACCAGTCCAGTACAGTCGCGCTTCTGTCCCTTCCACTACATTCTCTCTGAGAAAACCGAAATGTGAAGTGCCCAGCCTCTGCTGCCTCTGGCAAGAATCACTCAATGTTTACAAATCACATCTGAAATACTGGTTCTAAATTGTGAAGGAACCCTTACTGACCATTCAGCTGAGCTGGAGGCTGCAGCTCCTCGCAGCCTTTGCCTTTCTTCTTCGGATGTCAGTGTCAGCACCGCCTCCCACTTGCTCTTTTGTTCCGTGCACTGGAGACTGAGCACCTACCACAGATACCACACGAAGCTTTCCACTCCAGCGCTGTTTGGCAATGCAGATTCCTTTTTTAGCTGTTAGTTTTTAACTTGGGGTGGGAGGGAAGGAACACCAATGTCCTAGCTGTGTTCTGACTCCGCAGTGAAGACACTGCATGTTGTTTTCACTACTGTACACTTGACCTACACATGCAAGAAAAAGGTGGAATGTTTAACATACCATAATCAGCTCAGGGTATTTGCCAATCTGAAATAAAGTGGGATAGGGCAGTGTGTCCTTCAAACCAAGGGTACTAAAGTCCCTTCGCTGCAGTGCGGGAGAGCAGTGTTGTGTATGGCTGTGTGGATGTGTGTTTGTGTGCATGTGTGTGCATGTATGACTGTGCATGTTCTGTCCATCCATGTGGGAAAGGATTAGAAATGGAAGCTTTTATTTATTGTTCTAGAATGTGACAGTGAGCAGCCACACTTGGGGGAGGGGAGGTAGGTGAAGCTGTAGGATTCCTCCAGATGCCTTAAACTATGCACAAAGCTAAGTGACCAAACTCATTTTGATTTGAAAAGTGCATTGTTTTCTTGTCCCCCTCCCCCACTTGATGAAACATTACCCTTTGGTGGACCTTTTGATGTGAATAGATGTTTTCTAGGATAAAATTTAAGGACTAATTTTAGACTTAAAACATTCCACTTTTGTAATTTGTTTTCAGTGGTCTTATGTAGAGCAAGCACAACTGTAAACTAGTCTAAGAGAAATGGTGCTTTCTTTTAGTTGACTTGTATTTCCCTGGTTACTGTTAAAGACTGTTCGTTATGTTTACAGTTTGTTGCAACAGCCATCTTCTTGGGAGAAAACTTGAGTGTAAAGCCATTTGTAAAAGGCTTTGCCACACTCATTTAAACATGTGCCTGTTGCTGTTACCTTTTGATGAATAAAAACTGGTCTTTTCTCATTTTTTTATCTTTGCACTTTACCTTACCATTCAATCCTTTGGAAATCACATGCTAAATTACTTAGGTGACCAGTTAGCTGTTGCCTCTTCCATTCAGTTGCGGGTATTTTGCAGTCTGAGCTGTGTGCTGACTCTGTCTTCTGGGAGTATGTGAGCCTTACTCTGCACCCTACCAGTGTGGCAAGGCCTGGTTGAGTTCGGTCAGTCTTGCCTGCTGTGGAGGGTATTTGTTAGCATTTGTTGGGAACTGCCTAAGAAATCAAACTCTTGAAAGGGATTAAAGATACCAGTTGTGTTTATATTACTGGCCTTTTTAAAGCAATGTAAGAAATAGCCACTTAATTTTTTTTTTCTTTTTGACAGGGTCGTCTTAGGCTCAGATAGCCTGGTAACAATGTAGACAGGCTGGCCTCAACTCACAGGTACCTCCCTGCTTCTGGGTCCTAGTATTAAAGGTGGATGCCACCATCCCCAGTGCCAATTAAGAGTGGCCTTTCTACCCTCCCCAGACCTAACTCATTAGAAGGGATACAGTTCAGATTTTTAAGATCAGACATATTTTGCTCCTACTTCCTAGAAGTACAAATGTTGGCAAACCCACTTGAATGATTTCCCAATTTTCTACAAAAGCTGAAACTTTTAGTAATTATAATATATCCAAAATATTTTCTTTTAGTATAATTTAAGTAGGTTGCTAAGTCTCCGAAATCCAGTGTGTGTTTTAAACTTACAGTACACCCCAATTTATACTAGCCTCATTTCAAGTGGTCACCCATGCCCACATTCGGCTCTATTAGACAGCATGGGTACAGGATAATAGTCATTACCCAAATCAGCCACTGGCCACTCCTAAAGTGACAGCGTATTTGACTTGTCTGATGAAATCTGCAAACTAGTATCACCTTAAACAAGTTCACAGGAAAGAAAAGTCTTGGTGTATTAATTTGCACTGAGAAACGTTAACTACCAATCATTCTCTCCCTTTAGGCAAATCTTTAGAAGCGAAATTAGGATCAGCTGGTTTACTCAGCAAGAACTCTGAGCACGGGACACAGGTTTCCTAAAGCATCCGTCTCCCTGTGGGGGACACCTGCTGATATCGTAGCTGTGGACTGGGTCCCTCGTCCCCTGGACACTAGAGCTCTCTGCCACTCGCTGCTTCTCACTTTAGCTTGATTGCAGCTCCGTTACATCTGTTACTTCCTACAGCTCCTTTTCAGGATACCCTGCCTCTGTGGGGTTTCCTTTTGCTCTGATTATACTTGTCTTCAAGTTTAAGAACATGAAGGTTTAGCTTTCCTGTGTCGGCTTCTCAAAGGGTCGCCTTGCTGGTGCTCCCAAACCCATCAAGTTTGTTTTCTACAGCTGCGTGGGAATTACTGCTTCGACCTATTTTCCTTCAACAGTTGGGTTTTCTAAAAGAATTTAAGGAAACACTTAGGTCACTTTTTTTAAAAGCAAATTCAGAGAAGTACAAAATTCATGGCATTCCAAGATATATTGGACACTTAAAGAATTTAAGAATTGACTATGTAGCAGCCATTTGGGAGTCTGGACCCACTGCTGAAGGGGAGTTGGGGTAGGTGAGGGGAAGTAGTCTCTGCTTTAAAGGTGAGAAAAAATTTTACAAAGTCCTACCTTAACATGGTCATTAACAATGCACTCTAAACATAATAGTTTGTAATGAATCTTTGTATTAAAAAAAAAAAAAGCAAAAATTACACTTTTGTCCTTTGCAAACCTGGAAAAAATATCCTGTACCTGAGGTATAGGTTAGAGGTGCTAATAATCCCTTCACAGCTCTGAAAATGGTATTTTCCACAATGCTTTTTTGATGTTTTGATATGTTTCCTATTTAAGACTATTTAAAATTTTCACAAGCATATGTCTTAATGTCAGTAATTGCTGATTGAGACCGGTAACTAATGTAATTCATTCTGCCTTTAAAGAAATGTGAAAACTAGTTCTCACACCTTGGACATGTTTTTGAAACAGAACTTTGAAACTGAACTCACTGTGTACTAAGAACCTGCATGGCAGATTCTTCAGGAGAGATAGCCACCACTGCGGGGCACCATGGGAGTGAAATAACGGGAACATAAAAGGTCTCTCATGTTCTTCAGTGTGCAGGTTATAGGGCACATGTAAATGGGGCCATCAGTAATCAAATTACTGTGGAGTTCTATGTACTCTTTAGCTATCACATTATTGCTAAGAAATTTACTGGAAGTGGTTCAGTAATGCTAAAGTTGTATAGTAAATGTTTGGTTCCTGTTGTATGCAGAGAGCATTAAAAGTTTCAAGCCAGGGTCTCTGTTCAAATTGTCTTGGTGAAAGAAAAATGTGTACAAAGTGCTTGTAATTTGTTTTCAGAACTGACTAGGAGGGGTAATGGTGGATTATTGTTTGAGAGACTAGCTTAATAAGGAAACTAATACCATTTGTTCTCTCATGCCTAAGCCACTGAGCATTCAAACTTGATTATACAGTTTCAAGTATTGAAAATAATACTTTGAGTAAAATACTAACTTTATCAATTACATTTTAAACTTTACGTCTAAGTTTTGTAAGTTATCCTGGAAACCATCTCTAGAATCTGGTTAGGGAGGAAGGGGAAAGACGAAACACTGTTTTTAATATTTAGCTTCTTGTTGGCTGTTGACTTAAAATTGAAACCTGTTGACTTAGTCATTTGTAGCTTTCAGTTAATTCAGTAGTCTCTGTTAAAAAAAATATGTTCGTGTGTGTGTGTGTGTGTGTGTGTGTGTGTGTGTGTGTGTAGCAAATTTGAAGTATTCATTGTTTGGAAATGTCTTGTAAAAAAATTTCAAGAAACTAATGGTATTAAAGTTTTTTTAATCTTATCTAAAATTTATAAATACATATATATGTGTGTGCATATACACACACATACACATATATAAAGTTTTGAAGGAAATATCAAAGTCTGCCTGTCAGCTTACTTCAGGTACTGTAGCACAAGACTCTAAAAGTCTGACAAGGTGCCAGGTTGGTGGGGTTCCAGGAGGGACATCCTTCCCAGTTTACAGACTTGGTAATTTCTAGTTTATCCTCACATGGCCAATAGGAGAAAGAGCTAATTTTCTCATTTTTAGTGTTCTTACTAATCCTATCATAGGATCTCTGTAACTGGACATAATTACCACCCAAAGGACCTACTCCTCTAATGAGTTAGGGCCTTGTATGAGAAGGGTTTTGCACAAACATGCATTTATTAAGTGCCGAAAGTTCCTGGATGTAGGGATACAGCTCAGTGGTAGAGCTCTTGTCTGCCATGAAAAAGTTCCTGGGTTCCATCACACAAAGTTGAAGATGAACAGAAAACTGGGCTCTCCATTTAAGAACAGGAAGGGCTGAGTTACCTAGGGTGCACAGGTAACTGGGGCTCAATACAGAGGATTTGTGTGTCATACTGGAAGCTAGGTTTGAACTTCAGAAAGCATGAAGTGGAGTTCAGCCATCCTGTGAGCTTCCCTGTGCTTGTTTCTTGTTTTCTTTTTTGTACCTCACAGTTTCTCCATAGGAAGCAGGAGTGTGGTTTTAGAAACTATTGTGTCCACAGTATGGTAGACATGGTTTTAAGGCCTTCACCAAGGTACCAAATCTTTGGAGTGGCTTTCTGACCTCTAAAATATTGACCAAATAAAGACAAATGGATAGTAAGAGCTAACTGAATGGCTGCTGTGAGCACTCTTTGGTAAGTCATTTCATCATGACACCCTTACAGTGGTGTCTCTCTTGAAGTTTCCTGCCAGATTTCTGGAAGGAGTAACGTGATCCTTGATCCGTTCTGAACAGTTAGGCTCTGTTGCCAATATGAATATTTCAGAGTGACTTCCCAACTATTCTTGCTCTTTTTTTTTTTCACCCTTAAGGTACTGCTTTCTGATAATAAAGTTCCCTGAGATGTGAATCTTTCTCTCTAATAAAAAAGCATCTGGTTAAAAGACAAGGATGACCACTGGAAAACAATGACAATGACTTTAATGATGAAAAGTAGCCTTTGGCCAGGTGGTGGTGACGCATACGTTTAATCCCAGCACTTGGGAGGCAGAGGCAGGTGGATTTTTGAGTTCGAGGCCAGCCTGGTCTACAGAGTGAGTTCCAGGACAGCCAGGGCAATACAGAGAAATCCTGTCTTGAAAAACCAAAGAAAGACAGGAAGGGAGGGAGGGAGGGAGGGAGAAAAGGAAGAAAGTAGCTGTTGTCCTTAAATTGTAGCTTTTCATCACGAAGTAATCAGAATCTACTTGGTGTTATCTGACTTGTCTTACCCTTTGCCCCAAGAATATTAAAACTATGTCTGCATTATGGTCTAACTGTAAAGGGCCATTTAAAAGGACTTTTGTAAGACAGATTTTGAGAACTTCAGCTAGAGAAACAACTCTTAGTCCAGAAGTGAACAGCTTCCTCAGGTACAGTGAGTTGCTGGGTCCTTCCTTACTGTGGTTTTCTTTCTATTTGTTGTACCACTAAGACAGTGAAGCACTGGCCTACTTACACATTTTCCAGGAAAACAGGCTCAAGAGAGGTGAAAATAGGAAAAAACCACTGCCATGAAGCCCTAGTAATGGATGAAGGCGCATGGCAAATCCCACAATAACCTTTCAGCTGTTTTGGCCTTGTGGTTAAGTGTAGAAATGCTGGAATAGCCTGTCACAAGAACTAAGTTTCCTTTTGCCTGGCAACTGCACAGCTGATGAAGGTAGGTGACCTACTAAAAGTTTAAGCCTTGTTGAGACGGGGTCTCAGTGGCTCCAGAATAAACTCACTTGCCCAAGATGATGTGGGCTCCAAGTCCAGTGCTCTGACTCACATTCTCTGTCTCTGAAAGTGTCACTACAACACTGTCAAATAAAACATTCAGCTCACAGCCCTGTTGTATAGAGGCCTCCTGAGTTGGCTTTCCTGTGTCAAAATCAGTCTAAGAGGAAAGGGGAGTGACAGACAGCACAGCCTTTTAAGGAATGTATCTCTGCTTTAAAATGCATTACAAGGGGGCTGGAGGAGAGATGGCTCAGCGGTTAAGAGCACTGACTGCTCTTCCAGAGGTCCTGAGTTCAATTCCCAGCAACCACATGGTGGCTCACAACCATCTGTAATGGGATCTGATGCCCTCTTCTGGTGTCTGGTCTGAAGACAGCTAGCTACTCATATAAATAAAATACTCATATACATAAACTAAATTTTAAGAAATGCATTACAAGTTATCCTAACGCAGCATGTCAGCACAAAGCATTTAGCTACAAAGGAAAGACAGGGAGGTAAATGTACAAGTAGATAAGAGTGTCATCAAAGGAAAATTCAACAGCTTGCTTTATTTTAAAATAGTAACTTTCATATAGTAGAATGCTAGCCAAATTCAATACTGATATAAATATAAACTTTTTAGGTCAAAATATGTGGTCAGACAAATTTTCTGAATCTCATAAAAGACAGTTTTCAAACCATATAAAATATTAAGAAACAATATACAGCAAAGACATACCACAATTTAAACTAAATAAGCTATGAAAAATAGCCCAATCTTTGTTATGATTTAGAACACCTATTTTCAATAATTTAAAATATTACCTACACTTCCCATCTCTAAATTCTGGGAAGAACCACTAGTCTAGATTTAAATAATCCAAATATTTACGCATGGTAAGAGATTCTGACATTAAAGAGTCTATCAGAAACACAAAAATCATGACAATTACTAAATACTTTAGATTATAGCAAGTCCTTCCAAGCCCTAGATAACAAAGGCAGTTTTCTACTTTCTAATAACACCTAAGGCTTATCTGCATAATGTAACTCACTGACTGACCAATAATAAATAGCTTAAAGGGAATTTATTCACCTATTCAGTAATGTTTCATTATAAAGGATATTTTGACCAATATATCAAAATTATAAATTCAATTACGGAGACATTTCTAGAAGTATTGTGCTGGCTAGTTTGTCAGCTTGACACAGCTAGAGTCATCTAAAAGGAAGTGAACCTCAATTGAGACAATGCCTCCATAAGATCTGGCTGTAATGCATTCTCTTAATTAGTGATTGATGGGGGAGGGTAGTGCCAACCCTGGGCTGGTGGTCCTGGGTTCTATCAGAAAGCAGACTGAGCAAGCCAGTAAAAGCAGCACCCTCCATCGCGTCTGCATCAGCTCCTGGCTCCAGGGTCCTGGCCTGCTTGGTTCCTACCCTCAGTGCTTGAGCTGATGAACTGCTGTATGGAACTGTGAGTGAAATAGACCATTTCCTCCCCAAGTTGCTTTTGGCCATGGTGTTCCATCACAGTGATAGTAACCTTAACTAAGACAATTATTAACTTAGCAATAGATCATCTTTATGAGGCCACTTATTTAAGCTGATAAGAAAGATGATACATTCTGGCTTTTATTTAAGAAATGATTTAATTCAATAATTTGATTTGTTACTACTTGAGAAGTCTATCGGCTTCCCAGTATTGAGTGGGAATGAGGTGTAAACAGCCTTCCTGGTCCTCAGTTCCCTCTAACAGAAAGCCAGACAGACTCAGCAGTAAGCATCTTCTGCTGTTTATGTAAACTCAGCTCCAGAACACAGAAAGTGAGGCCATACTCAAGTCCTGTCCGAGGCATTCCCTGCTCCAGTGATGTGCTGTAATAACAGTATGCCAGCTGTTCATCACTGACTAGTAAACTGGATGAAGACGGAGATAACAGTGTCCTCTCCGATGCATTCATTGTGAGCTTTTACATCTTTTTGTATCCAAATGTGTGTATAAAACTTTTACACAGATTTAGTGTTAAGAACTGAAAAATGCACGCAAATACATGTGTGTAAAGGAGAGCTCCAGAACTGACCATCTCAGGAGCCAAACCAACTTCTGGTGTTTTCACTACTTCTTACTCCTCTAATTAGCTAAGAAGGAGACCAACAAACACTACAGTCAGGAATTTACTAAATACTGGTGATTTCTACTAGCCAAACTCAGCTCTGCAAGCCAACAGGTGAACCGGGAGTTGTTCTGAGTTCATTGTCCATTAGGAGTCTGGAACATTTCCAATTAAAGCCTTCATTTTCCCTGTAGACTTCAATATATGTGGGCCAAACTGGGAAAGAAAAGAAAAAACACAAAGCATGGAAGAAGTCAGCAAGTATCTTCACGCAAACAGACGAAAGGAGTTCGGATTGGAGTGGTCTACTCAGTCCCTGTGACATGCAGCATACACCCTACAAGCCCATGTCAGACCTCACTGGGAAAACTCACCAGGCACCCCTAGGAGAAAAGGATCCTGTCTTATTTTGAGTAGATCTTTTAAAAATCTGAATACAATCATTACTTTATCATAATGAACATTCTATTAGATTGAATTTCACTTCTTTATACTTAAATACAAAAATAAAACTGTGCAGGGAAAATTTAACATTGAAAAGTGTGATGCAGTGAAACTCAGGGTTAGACTCTGCTTTTTTTACTTATGTTTCTCTGTAAGTTTTGGATTTCCAAACAAACAACTTTTACAGTGAGAAAAATAGAAATACAAAGAAACATGTCATCCTTGCTGGTCACAATGGCACAACTACTTTAATCCCAGCATCGAAGGTGAAGTAGCAAGATCAGGATTTATGCCAGCCTTGCCACATACCAAGTTTAAGTC
>JADRCC010577594.1:0-11126 GCA_019843855.1 Hylomyscus alleni
AAAAAACAAACAAGCAAAAAACAAACAAACAAGCAAAAACAAACAAACAAACAAAAAACCTGGGCTTGGGGTCTGGAGAGATGACTCAGCAGTTAAGATCAACTAAGTTGCTCTTTCAAAGAACCCAGGTTTAATTCCCAGTATCCACATGGCAGTTCATAGCCATCTATCCAACTCTAGTCCCAGGGAATCCAACAACCTTCATGGGTACTGCACACACACACACACACACACACACACACACACACACATTGTACAGACATGCACATAAGCAAAATAACTATACAAATAAAAATAAATAAATGATTTTAAAAATGCTTAAAGTTCCATTGGTCCTCCTTCATTGGGGACCCTGTACTCAGTAAAAATGTGTAGCCCACGCTGGCCTCGAACTCTTGATCCTCCTGCCTTTGCCTCCTTCAGCAAATCCTACCAGCGTGCACCAGAGTTGAAAGGTTTGCAGCCTCTTGGGATGAACAACAATATGGACTGACCAATACCCTCAGAGCTCCCAGGGACTCAACCACCAACCAAGGACTATACATGGTGGGACTGATTGTTCTGGCAGCATGTGTATAGTAGAGGATTGCAAAGTCGGTCATCAATGGGAGGAGAGGCCCTTGGCCCTGTGAAGGTTCTGTGCCCCAGTGTAGGGGAATGACAGGGCCAATAAGTGGGAGAGGGTGGGGTGGCAGGCATGGGGAGGGGAGAGGCAACAGGGGTTTGTTCTTGTTGTTTTTGTTTGTTCATTTGTTTGTTTTTTGGAGGTGAAACTGGGAAAGGAGAAATCATATGACATGTAAATAAAGAAAATATCAAAAAATGCTTAAAGCTGGGTTTGGTAGTGTATGGTAATAATCTCAATACTAGACAGAAACAGGTGGATCCCTGGGGCCCACTGACTAGGCAGCCTAGCCTAAATCACTGACCCTCACCTCAGGTCCCACTAAGACAAGGCAGATGGTGGTTAAGGAATGGTA
Source organism: Hylomyscus alleni (assembly GCA_019843855.1). Lineage (NCBI taxonomy): Eukaryota > Metazoa > Chordata > Mammalia > Rodentia > Muridae > Hylomyscus > Hylomyscus alleni. Next base: position 981 of record JADRCC010577594.1, read on the forward strand.
CCTAAGATTGGCCTCTGGCCTTCATATATGTGCATGTGCACTTCTCCTACACACACACACACACACACACACACACACACACACACACACAAGCGCGCGCCACAACATACTTCCTAACCATGAACTTGGTGATTGGAAGATGCAACTTGTAGTTGATAATAAGATCCTGGCAATGGTTAAATGCAAGTTATCTTCGAAGAACATCTTAGTTTCATGTTGTTCTGTTTCTTTGTTTTGCAAGCATGGAAGAATGTGAAGCCCTTTGTACAAGGTTATCCATAATGGTGCATGGGACGCTCACATGCCTGGGTAGCCCTCAGTACCTCAAGAACAAGTTTGGTAATATTTATATTCTGAAGATCAAGGTCAAGTCTGGGGAAACATTAAATGAATTTAAAAATTTCATCACACTGACATTTCCAGGTATGTTAAGTTGTCCCAATGGTATTAGAAATATGCTAAATTTCATGTTTTATTCTCAATACCCACAGGTTTATGTTTTAATCTAGTTTCCCTGTGTTACTGACACCCAGTGATCTTAATATTTCCTTTACTACTGCAGAGTCTGTCATCAAACTCTGCCATCTACTTCTCGGCCCTCTTCTTATTAGTTCTATCCATATAAATTATACCTCTAAAGCCATATTTTAACATCGTTCTCATTTTTTTCAAATACTACCCATGCCAAAAAAAATCTTTTAAAGGATATTCACTATTCCCCTTCTCATTAAGCATCTTGTTCTGGATTTTGGCAAGTTGTGCCAGTATATGACTTTTGAACTGCAAGCAAGCTCTAGCAGATGTATCTCTCCAGACAAAAATCCTTCTGCTCATGAGTGACAAACTCAGTAAAACACCTCTCTGTCCACAGAGCAATGGTAGCAACTCTGTTCTCTTTCTCAGCCTCTTTCCTAACTGCAAAGCACAGATATAGTAACAATCGTTAGCAAATTCTTACAGGCTTACTGGTGTGTGTCACACTATTGAGTTGGAATTTCATCTTTTAGGCTATAGAAAATATTATTAATTACACCATGGGAATATAAGTTTGAAATTACATTTTAATAATCAGTGGTGGAACAGACATGGAGAAGAGATGTGAGGAAAACCAAATAATCACGTTAGCAGTGACTTCAGCCACTAGGATTTCCCCACGACACACAGATGTAAGCAACAAAAGAATGTGCTTATAATCTTACTAAGCAAATGTGTTGTGTGTTCTGTATGTATGCATACATATGTGTGTAGGTGTATACCACGTGTGCATGAATGTATGGAGGTCAAAAGTTGAGGTTGAGTATCTTTATCTCTGTCCACCCTATGTTTTGAGGCAGGGCCTTATACAGAGTTTGGAGTGGCTGATCTCCTGTCTTTGACCTGTGATGGCTCAGTGGGCAATGTGTCTGTCATAAAAGACAAGACTCCAAGTGTAGATCCTTCTCACTGCACTACTAGTTAAAGAATAAAGAGCAGTAGCATCTTAAATTCTTTCAAAAGACAATACTTCCAATTTGATGCTAAAACTAGTCATGAACACTAGAAGAAACATTTCATACCAATGTTTCTACTGAGAATGGCAAAGAAATCCTCAACACGATACTAGCAAATGTCATTAAGAAAAGCCAGGCAATTGTGGTGCCCAGCTTTAATCCCAGACCACAAGAAAGCCAGGCAATCATGGTGCCCAGCTTTAATCCCAGACCACAAGAAAGTCAGGCCATGGTGGTGCCCAGCTTTAATCCCAGACCACAAGAAAACCAGGCCATGGTGGTGCCCAGCTTTAATCCCAAACCACAAGAAAGCCAGGCCATGGTGGTGCCCAGCTTTAATCCCAAACCACAAGAAAGCCAGGCAATGGTGGTGCACAGCTTTAATCCCAGACCACAAGAAAGACAGGCCATAGTGGTGCACAGCTTTAATCCCAGCACTCTTGATCTCTCTGAGTTCAAGACCAGCCTGGTCTACAGAGCAAGTTCCAGAACAGCTAAGGCTACAGAGGGAAACACTGTCTTGAAAAACAAAAACAAAACAAAAAACAAAACAACAGCAAAACCACACTGAAATGATGGTTTACCATCACCAAATGGGCGAAAGGATCAGTTAACATATGCAAACCTGGAAATATGATACCACATTAGCAGAGCAAATGACAAGTGTATACACCCATTTTAATGGAAAGGGGGAAAGTCAAAAATTCAACATTTTGTGATTTTAAAATTTTTCAACAAATTGGGTGCAATAGGAATTCTTTTCAACATATATATTACCATATGCCACAAGCTCATAGCATCAAGTTTCCTAGTATGAAACTGTGGTAGTTTGAATAATATTATACTCTTAATACTCTATTATAAACATAAAATGTTGAGATGCCATAATTTTTTTTAGATATATTTATTTTTAATTATTTGTGCGTATGTGTATTACTGTTTTATTTGCATGTATGTCTGTGTACCAGACAAGTGCTTGGTGCTCTTAAAGGTCAGAAGAGGGTGTCAAATCCCTGGAACTAAAATTATGAATGGTTTTGAACTGTCATGTTGGTCCTGAGAACTAAACCCAGGACCTCTGCAAGACCAACTGCTTCTAACCATTGAACTATCTCCAGCCCTAAAAGAAACTATATTAACTCAATTTCACCTTCTATGAGTAATACTTCATTGTCACATCAGTTCTTATGTTAATTTAAGTAAGTAAGCAGAAAAACTAAAAAATTAAAATGCCTTCAGTATTGATGAAGATATTACTTATTTTTATGGGGTGTAGAAACTGGGACATTGCACCTGACAATGAATGTGTATTATTTGACCTAGATAGGATGGTTTTTATCAGTGCTTATCCTAAATACTTTATTATGCTTTATATTTGAAATATGCCACAATAAAAGAGCTCTACATGATCATCACAATAATACATGCATTAAGATTAATATTAATCAATCTACACACATTTCAAACATGTAATATTTCTTTAAAACATTTTGAATCCAGTTTAACTAGAGTTGTAATAATTTACAAATTTGCATAGGTTAATTATTGATTGATGTCAGTTGTAGTTGCCACAGTAGAGAGAAAAACTCACCAAGATGCTAAACCTTCATTATTCTGAAGGAGCAGAGAGGGATGGGAAAAGACTGACACCCAGCTAGTTCACTACGTTCAAACATAATACAATACAATCAATGCAATACAATAGCTTACTTTATTCAAACATTATACAAACATTCAAACATTACTTGGGGCTGGGAAAGGTTTCAACTACCAAAATTATCTTGCCCTTGCTGTCCATGAGAACAGACAGCCCACACAAATCTCAGTCCCTTTTGACCATGGCTAGCGATAATCAAAAGAAAAAATTCCAGATTTGCCAGGAGTGTCTCAGGACCAAGGTTGGTGCGGCTGCAAGTTCTCACATAGCACCAAGTGCAGATTCTCTAGAGAGACAACATTTCTTCAAGTTTCAAACAGGCTCATAACAATTTCTCAGCCTCTAATAATTGACCCAAACATAGCAAAGGCTTTGCTGAAACACTTCATTCAGAGCCAGACATGAAGATTTTACTATACACCGAGTAAAGTCAGACATAAAAGCTTTACTACACATATCACCACAGTTAGTTATAAATGCATTTCTTCCCACTAATCATGTTCAGAGAGTCTTACCTGTAAAAAACAAGATCACAGTAGCATGACTGATTTCGGTGCATGGTTCTCCTTGCATGTGGAAGGACATGGTGTAATCATGAGAATGAGACAATTTTGTCTTAGTTACTTTTCTGTGGCCATGACAAAACACGATGAGCAAGACAACTTGAAAAAGGAAAGTATTTAATAGGTGCTTAGAGTTTTAAAACATTAGTGTCCATGAGCACCATGGCAGGGAACATGGTAGCAGGTCGGTACACGTGGTTCCAGAGCAGTAGCTGAGAGCTTTACATTCTGATCCACAAGCACAGAGAGAAAGAAGGACTACCTGGGCATGGCATGATCTTTTGAAACATCATAGCCCACCTTTGTGGCATACCTGCTCCAACACAAGAGCACATTTCTTAGTCCTTCCCAAACAGCTCTACCAACTAGAGATTGAAGTGAGAATTCTGAAATGTAGGTTTCCTTAAAAAACACAAAAATATTATAAGCATATGTTTTCATTTTAATCCCAGGTGTGGCGCTATGGGGCTGCTTCACACCAGGTGACTACGATTTGCCTCCTGCTCTAGCAGGGGCACGGTTTTGCCAGCTGCAGATAGTCTCTGCAATTGTGTGACATTTGGAATTCTGGAAACTTTTCAGAGAATATATAAGTGTCCTGAGGTGGGAGTGGGTGGCTGTTGGTCATTCAGGGGAGTTGTTTGTAGTTTGTTAGTAGTGCTCAAAGAAGAAGCAAGGAGAAAGAAATTAGACTCAGATCTCTCTCTCCCTTTCCCCTCCCCTCCTTCTCCTCTCTCCTTCTTTCTCTCTTATCTAGTGATGGGAGTGAAAATAGGGGAGATAAAGGATGGGAAAAGGAAGAACCCACAAAGTAGCAAGGACCAGCTACAATAAACCAAATATTCTAATATATGAACTTATGGGGTCATTCTCATCTCAACCGCCATACTTGTCCTTCTTCCTCTTCCCAAACCGTGCCCTCATACACACACAACCAGAAAATCCTATCAATATTCAGCACTGTGTTTAGGAATGAATATATTAGTATTTTAAAAGCTCAAACTTTTCCACTGGGCACAGAAATTGACAATTTACTGAGCTTAAAAGTTTGAATAGTTGCTGTCAATTCCCTACAATAAGACTATTTATTTAATTAGTTCTAAAGTCTTTAAAAATATTTTATATATACCAAAGAGAATAAGCTGGGGGTGGATCACATCTCCTGTGTTAAGCCCAACTATTCACCTCTGTAGGATATATAACATTAACTAGATATAGTACTATTTTGATCATCTAAAAAGAACTCTGTAAAATACTCACCTGTCCTATTTTCCTGTCATAGGTAGTGAATTAAAGCAAGAGAATCAAGGCATTCTTAATTACTACATTCCCAGCAAGGACAACAGCTGGGGCAAGGTGATCAGAAACTATGCCCTCTTACCAGTGCACGTTAGGGGGGCACTAACACTGGGGGTTCTTGGGATCCAGGGAGTGGAACTGTGCCTGACAGTGTGAATGCAGTGGAATATTTATGTTTCCCTTCAAATGCCTTAGCCTGTAAATGTTTTTGATGACTGCCCTCAACTTCTATTATCAGTCCATGTCCATCAAAAGAACAGACAGAGAACTAGCCCCTCCACTTCTCAATCACCTGTTTCTTCTGCTTTCTGATTTTGCCCTTCTGGTCTTATCTAATTTAATGTACCTGACAGAAATTGGGAAGGAGGGGGAGAGGCTCCTCTGGGAGCTAGAGGGAGGCTTCAATAGCAACTACATGCTTTTATTGTTGTTTAAGGTGTTTGGCATTTTGGAGAAAGCAAAGGAACAATACAATTTAGAAGACTATTCCATCAGTCAGATCACTCTGGACCAAGTCTTCCTGTCTTTTGCCGACCAGGACAGGAAGTGGTGAGACAGAGGTTCCTTGAGATTCAGTCACAAATACTGATATTGACTTTTCTTTCTTTTTTCTTTTTCTTTTTTTCTTTTTTTTTTTTTTTTTTTTACCTACATCTGGGTACATGGGAAGGTCATCCTAAGCTTGTGAATCTTCATGTAAATATATTTGTGTAATAAATACTTCCCTGGGAGAAAAAAAAAAATGTGTCCTCTTCACTGAAGATATAGCTGAATGTCCTGTTTCCGATTATGTCTAAATCTAAAAGCATTTCTTAAAGCTGTTTTTCTTTCCTAGAAAAATGAAAGAGCAGAATTAATTTTTGTAGGGACCCCTTCTTAGATGGTCTATGTACTTGAGTATAAACATCTAACAGTGATGGTGCCATGAGATTTGGCAAGTAGAAATGCATTAGTCTTAGCAGCTATAAATAAGGGCACAAACCCCAAACAAACAAACAAAAAAAAAGATTTGCCACAAACATGCACACAAATATATGTGCACAAACACGCATCAACTTATTCCCTGCTATGTCTAAGTTAAATTAATGTCAAAGTTTGATATTATTGTTTCTAAAATTCAAAATAATAGTCTTTTACCTCAGTGACTAACGAAAGAAAACGAGGTGCATGGATGGGATCAGCAGGATATCTTTAAAAAGAACATGTTTTTCTTGCTATTCTTGCTTCCCCTCTAATAAAGAATAAGAAGATAAAGTGTGAGACAAAGATTTTTCTCCTGATTGTTGTCTAGGAAGTTGGAGTCCTCTAGGAAGACATCTCTCTGCAATTCATGAGCACATAGGTAGGATGGTTCTTGGTAGAGTGACAAGATGGTCTAGGAAGCTGCTGTGTGTTGGGGTAGTTTCCTCAGGTTTCAGACTTCAGTTGGAATTTCTCAATTATAAAATAATACCCAGGGCCAGTGAGACAGCTCAATTGGTAAAGGCACATTCTGTCAAGCCTGATCACTTGTTTGATCCCTAGGACCCCCATCATAGAAGAAAGAACTGACTCTAGCTAGTTGTTCTCCGACCTCCAGATTCATGTGACATGTCCCTACCCAAAATAAAATGTAATTAAAATCATTTTAATTGTATACAGAAGACACTGTTCTTTTTATATAAAGAAGGATTTGATTTTTATCAAGCTCTAAGGCCATGAACATTCTGTAGCTTTTCTTTTGGCTACCTAGGTATGTGTAGCTTAATGGGAGTCAACAGAAAGGTATGATTGATTCCTAAGGAAGTATTCATTGCTTTTGATTCCTAAAGCTATATCCATTGCTTTCCTGTTTACTAAGTGGGAAAAGCTATGGTTCTGTTTTGACAACAAGATATAAACATAGGGTATAAATTGAACAATAAAAACACCTTCTTGATTGCCATCATGAACAGCACAGCACTCCAATAGGAACTTAGACATACCTATGATGAACATTGCAACAAATAATAATAGAAGATACATCCTTCTCAAGTGCATATGGAACATCTTCTAGCAGTCACTGAATCTTGGGTCTTTAAATAAGCCACAATCGGGGCGGATTGGTGACTTGGTTCTATGGTAGAGCACTTGTGCAGCAAGCACCTGGCTCTGATTCCCAGCTCTAGAAAGAAAAGCCTCTCAAATTTTAAGCCTCGATTTAACAATACTGAAATCTTACTGAGCACCTTATCTAACCAAAATGTTTAATAAAACTAGAAATCAACAGATAAAATAGTGGAAAATTCACAAGTATTTGAAAGTAAAATACTACTAATTATGAGTCAAAAAACTAATTACAAAATGTCTTCAGAAAATGAAATAAGATCAAAACATCAAACTTTCAAAAGCAAAAGTAGAGCTGAGAAAAAGGTATAGCTATAAGTGAAGACTTATAAAACAACAACAAAAATACTTTTAAATCAAGAATCAAACCGCAAGCCTAACACAAGAAGTAGAAAAGTAGTAAAAGCATACACGGGCAAAACAAAGAACTGACAAAGGAGAAAAATCAAAACAAAATTTAGGTATTTGAAACCAGACACTGACAAGATTTATCTAGAGTAAGAAAAACTTGGGGCTTGACAGATGGCTCAGGAGTTAAGGGCACTTACAGGACCCGGTTTCAAACCACGGCATCCACATGGCAGCTCACAACTGTCGTTAAGTCCAAGATCTGACACTCTCACATAGACACACATGCAGGCAAAGCACCAATGCAGGTAAAATTAAGGAAGGTAAATTTAAAATAAAATAGTTTAAAAACAAAAGAAAAACTCAGAAACCTGAAATTGCTACATTACTACAAGATAATAAGACTCTCAGGCCCTCCTACACACCCTAAGCACTGCCTTCCGCTACTTCCGGTCAGCCTCTCCCGTCCAGGTGGGCCTGCGCAGAGCGGTTGATCCTGGTGTCGAGGGTGTTGAGCGGAAGTGCAGCTCAGGGAAGACTGAGCCAAGCAGAGACTCAGGTGGAAGAAGCAGGGTCTGTGGAGGCGGTTACTGGCTCTGAGTGGTGAGTGTCAGGGACCTCCCCGATGGCTTCCTAAAAAGCTAGCTGGCAACTCAAACTGTGAGAGGCTTGAAGTACATTTGAGGTCCGGGCTGTAGCTTACTGAGGAACAGCTTAAATTCTGGAAGAGCAGTTTGACCTTGTTAACTAACTCCTGCCACTTCCAGTAAGGAATTGGGGTGAGGAACAACTCAAGTTTTGGAAGAGCAGTTTGACCATGGTAACTCCCGTCATTTACCATTAAGTCGTTGAGATGATGTCAGATCCCAGCTAAGGCTGTAAGGTGACAGGAAGTTAAAGGTAATAGGTTAGAGGGCAGGATGCTTACCTCCCTGACATTCCCCCGTGTGTGTTGGAGAACTGAATGGGTAGGAGTGCACAGCGTACACGTCGCATCACCTTAAGAAATTTAGTGAGCAAGACTTAGCTGGGTCAGCTTTTGAAAAGGAAAAAGAGGAAAACCTTGTAAAAAAAAAAAAAAAAAAAAAAAAGCAAAAGCTACTAGTTCCTCCATAATTTTGTGCTTTCTAGTAAAAGAAAGTTGCTCCTTGACATTTTCCACAAAAGCAAGAAATTTTTAACTATTCTGGGATGTATGTGGTACTCTTTGTACCTGAATTCTCATCATGGTGTATTCTCTGCCCAGCAAAATCTAATTCTGGGTCTTGATTGAATGCTGACAGTCAAAGAACTCCCCCAGAACTGACTTCACTAACTTTTCTTTTTCTGTAATTTTAAGAAAAACTTTGGTCAGCCTTTGTCGATTTCATTGTATGTCTTAGATAAGCAGGTGCCATTTCTTGAGAAAATTAAATATGAAAAACAGTATTTTTATTAGATTTCTTAAATATGCTTGTCTACTTTATTCTTTTTCTCTAGCTCTTTGAAATATCAGGTATATTGTAGTTATCTCTGGTTAGAACAAGTACTTCATACTTCCACTTGACTATAGCTCCGTACACACTAATCAATATACTTTAGCCACCCCTATCCCACACCTGTCTTCTCCCTCTGTTAACCATCTCTGTGTCCATGAAATAATTTCTTCTTATTTCCTACATACAAGAGTACACATAGTCTTTCTGTACCTGGCTTATTTCACTTAACATAATAACCTAGTTCAGTCTATGTTGTTGCAAGTGATATGATTATATTCTTTTTGTTATGGGTCTGGAGTTGTTCAGGGTCTCACCAGTATATTAATAAAGTTTTAACTAATAAGAGGCTTTTCATTTAAATACTGGTATGAAGAGTGCTCCTAAGAGCATACCTATGATGCAGCATTTAGCCATATCAGCCCAGGACTTATAAAGAGAAAAAAAAAAACATATTACATGTATTCTGCCTTTGCAAAAACAGCAAGTTTTACAAGATCAATCAATTTTAAGAATAGTTTTCAATGTCTGGGGAAAAGGGAAGTGTGCTGATAGGGTACAACTTGTACAAGCTAGAGGTTTATATGTTAGAGGCAACTTTTGCTTTAATTAAAACTTTAAATGTAATTAACCATTATACCACTTCAATCAATAAATAGGGGGCATTATGAATATGTACTCATTTCTTTTTCATCTAATAGGAAAAATTTACACATTTAAAAAAATTTTATTGTGCAGCGGTAATACATAGAGACTATGATATAATTCAAACAATAATAGCATTGTAAGCCAGGCATGGTGGTGCATGCCTTTAATCCAAGCAGAGGCAGACAAACCTTTGAGTTTGAGGCCAGCCTGATCTACGTGATGATTTACAATACAGCCAGGGCTATGTAGAGAGACTTTATCCCCACCCCATTGTAGTTGTATCACCTGAGGTTGGACACCCTATTGTTACTTACACCCACTTTGACTAGTTATGGTCTCTATAAAATGTCCATTGTTGAACCCACAGAAACTAAAGTAGACTAGTGTTGCAGCATTTTCTCTGTTCAATCACATTCGGGCAGTGACAGGCTGTGATTGGACAGGAATAGAGAGGTGGAGCTAGAAGTGGAGGAGGAAAAAGGGCAGAGAGCAGGAAGGGCGGAGGATCTTCATTCATGGAGGCAGAGGAAGATGACGATTCAGACCCCGAGTGGTTATAACAACTAAGTTAAGGTTTTTAC
>JADRCC010577594.1:11136-23681 GCA_019843855.1 Hylomyscus alleni
AAGTTAAGGTTTTTACGATTCAGACCCCGAGTGGTTATAACAACTAAAGTTTTTACAAAGTTAGATTTATGGGGTCAAAACATTGTCTTTATCATTTGGCACTGAAATTATTGTATTGGCATCTTGTAATTGTGATCTTATTTTTATATAAACCTACTTAAATAATTAAGCCTTAAGAGTCATGCTTTACCAGGTACTAGGCACTAGATGAATGATTGTGGGGGTGTGTAAAACGTTGGATATGAGCAAGATTTTGCTGCTAGCTGGAAGAAAGTTAAGTAGAGCCTGCCAGGACATGGTGTTGTGGCTGGATGGGACCAGCACTAGAACATGATCCTGTGGGAAAGAGAGTTTGCGGGTGGATTCATATTTAATATTCCTGTAACAGACTAGAATATCAAAATGGCTTCTGATTACAAAAATGGAGTCAGGCTGGTTTCTCGTCTGATAAAAAGGAGCTCTAGGCTTGTTTACCCAATAACAATCTTTCTGTTTACCTGTCCAACATCCTATTTAGGACAGTGTCACCAGTACTACCATTTTGGGACGATCAGGAGTTTTGAACTTAATAATTAAGAAGAGGTCATAAATTTGAGAGGGAGTGGAGAGTCCCTGGAGGAGTTGGAGGGGGAGAGGTAGGGTTGAAAATTATATAAATGATATAAATATGTTATAAATATAGAATGACATATATATACATATACATGTATAAAAGCCTCAATAAAATTAATATAATAACAAAGTAAGAAATTGTTTACTACCCTTTAAAGTATGAAATAAGGAAGCTGGAACTGCTTTTAAACTCCAGTTTAGTCTTATTCTACAGACATTCTGCTATTTGAAATAATCATACTCCCTTTTGATATATGGCCTGTGATGTAGTCTTCATCAGTATAGGTTGGAGTTTTGTCTTTTGAACTTTCAATGAATTAGAACTCAGTGAATGTACTCTAGATCTTGCTTTTACCCCTTCATCTTGAGATATTTATTTCTGCTGTGGGGAGTTGCAGTTCATTATTTACATTAATTTGTGTCATCTCTCTATTTAAATATGCTGTGATTTCCATTATTACACACTGACTGGGAATTTTAGGCTTTATACATTACAAATGCTAGGTATATTTGTATCTATTTTTATTACCACAAGTGTGAATATGTACTTTATTTGGATAAACATATCATTGCAGAATTCATCTCACCAAGTTTGGTAAATAATGAAAAACTGTATTTCTCAATGGACACACAAAAATTTAATTCCACTGCTGCATTTTAGAATTCCTGGTGCTCAGCATCTCTCTGAACAACTGGAATTATATTTACTGGCCTTTAAATTTGATACACTTTTCACTTTGTTTTCTTCACAGTTTCTATAGAATCTAAGGATGTCCCCTCATTTTTGTTTCTCATGCTAGTGATTTGTACTTTTTTCTTACCCTTTTATAACTTTAAACTTTTTATATCATGGCTTTCACAATATAAGAGTTTTCTCTGATGTTCTCAAACATCACCTTAGTAGAGAATATTGATTTTAGTTCCAGGTAGACACCAGTATATAGTCACTGTCTTATTTCTTCATGTATAATGAGCATCCAGCAATATATCTCCATGGAGCATTCTTGCATCTATCTCCATGGAATATTCTTGCATATATCTCCATGGACAAGTCTGTAATAATTAGATGGCTCTGATGACTAGGGTGCAGTTCTATTAGATAGGGAAGATTCACCAGCAGCTCATGGTTTAGTGAGTCTGGCAAGTGCCAGCCATTCATCAGTTTCTATAGATAAGATGAATGTAAGACCACTCTGGTAGGTAAAGTCATCTATGATACAGCGTACAGCGTGCTCAGAACTGGGAATGGACCACTAGTCAGAAGACTGTGTAGAGATTCCAGTAGACCTAGGCAGGTAATATACAGTGTTCCCAGCAATGAATATGAAGCACTCATTGAATGTGGATGATTTGTCTACCCCCAGCTAATAGTCAAGCCTATTAGCTGAAGGAGCTACAGTTAGATGGGCTGAGTAGCTTGTCTCCATGATAAGGTAAAGCCACTAGCAAGGACAAAGGGCTAGTCACTGAGAGCCACCACCCCCTTGTTTTGTTCCAGCTATCTAGTTGTGATGATTCTGTGTTATACATGAGCCAAATCAGTACCCCTAAACACTAGGGAAGTTGGTTATCATCACCCTCTCTCTCCTATCGAGAAATCAGAGGTCCAGGACTCTTCTCCTTGGGGCTGCCCTGTGCTAGTTGGTAAGGGATGACATAGACAGAATGAACCGTTTTTCATCCTTTCTAATGTAGTTTTCTGCTGTTATTTGGCTTTATTGGAATGGTGCAAATGTCCTCTGTGTTCTGGAACTCATACAAAGATGGGTTCTTTTACTGTTTACGTTGACCATCATTTTTCTTTCCCTTTATGGGAAAGACTTAGGGAGAAAAATGCCATTGTCAACTTTTTCTTGCTTTACACACTGGGTAATTTGACCTAATTTCAATTTTGCTCATCTTTTTCCTATTCAGATCTTCCATTGAACTTTCCTCGATTGAAGTTTTTAATGTGTATCTACTTATTGATACTTTAATTTCTTGAAATACCATTGTATTAAATACTGTTTTTAACAAAATCTCAAACATTAATTTTACCAATAAAGAATAAAGAGCCAGATGCTGGGGTGAAAGCTTGCTAACTCAGAGAGGCAGAGAAAGTACCCAGCTGACCTTCCTCCTCAGCCAACATCCCCAAAGGAAAGTTCTCCTTTTCCGTGAAGGCTCAAAACCCCTCAAACTAAATATCCCTCCTTTCTGTTTCTGTGTGTGTGTCTCTCCTCTTCCTCTTCCTCTTCCTCTTCCTCCTCCTCCTCTTCTTCCTTTTCCTCCTCTTCTTCCTCCTCCAGCCTCTCTCCTCCTGACTTCCTCTTACTACCTTACTCCCTATGGTTTTTATACTATGCTCACTTCCTGTCAACTGGTTGCTTGCTCCACCTCTTGACTTATGGTTGACTTTACTGTTTACAATAAGCAGAAAGCTCTTTGAACTGACCCTTACCACAACTAGAAACAGCTTTTTCCAGTAAACAACCCACTCTCAGAGTTCACAGTGTGATCAAATATCCTACAACAATTTACTTTTGCTCTTTGAATCTGTTGGAAACCTTTTAATAAGAAGCTTTTTCTCAAATTTAGTAGTCATGCCCTTGTATTCACTGGCCTACTGTAACAAAATAGCACAATCTAGGTGGCTATAACAAAAATCATTTTTTCACACTGTTGGAGACTGGAAGTTTCTTTTTGGGTTAATATCTTTCCTACAATCAAGTTTGTATATGTGGTATTCAGCCTATAGCTCCTCAGATAGGCTTCCCAAGTATGAATGGGGCTTAGATAAAAATAGAATCTCAACATCTTTTCTTAATTATTCTTGGGAATATATATATGTATGAAATACTATATTTACTCCGAGTTTTCCCTTTCCAACTCCTGTATACCCCAAGTTAATTCAGGTTAATGTGGTTCATATGTTCATGGACGTGAAGCCATCCACAAAAACATGAGAAACAACCAGTGGCCACATTCTCAGAAAGGAAGCGCTCTCCACCCACACTCCAGCATCTATCCATTGTCAGTGCCTTTTCAGGACCCGCAGGTCCTGAGAGAACCCCCACCCCAAGTCTGTAAAAATTTTGGCTGGCTTGATATTGTACAGGTAGCCACAGTTGCTATGAATTCATGAGTAGACTCACTATGTCATGTTCAGAGGATAGTATGTCATAGCTCTCCTCCCCAACCTCTGGTTCTTAGAGTCTTTCTGTTTCTTCTTTTTCAGTGTTCCCTGAGCCTTGCCAGGAAACTATAATCATTGCTCTTAACTACATGGTAAAACTATTGCTAAAGACGCCACATACTTTGGATGTACTTAATCAAGCCCACCAGGAAATTCCTCCCTACTGTCTAGTTTTCACATTACTAAGGCGTGCTATTCAGACTGCTGGGGGAGAAGACAATCTATATTCTCTCTCTCTCTCTCTCTCTCTCTCTCTCTCTCTCTCACTCTCTCTCTCTCTCTTTTATTTATTTATTTATTTTACACTCCAGATTTTATTCCCCTCCCAGTCCATCCTTCCACATCCCATACCTCCTCTCCACCCTCGTCTTCACGAGGATGTCTCCAACCCCAACCCCAACCCTCCACCCCACCAGACCTCTACACTCCCTGGGGCCTCCACAGATCACAAAACCCTGCATGCTACAACATCAACCTACACAGACAAAATAGGCCCTCTGGTGCAATAGTGGCATAATATTAGGGGTTACTTACCTCTTTCTGGTTGGATTGAGGCCTGCTCCATGGGATGGAATTTTGTGCCTAGAACTAACCCTGGAGAAGCTGGAGTGGTAATAGGTCTTAGCATAGAACTTGTTGTTATTATCTTGCTAAATAGTCCTGCTAAATTTTCCTTCTAAGTATTTATGTTTATATTCATAGACAATGGCAGCTCTCAGCTTTAGCAGGTCTTTTTTTTTTTTACAGTGGTAGCAGTCAGTGAAGAGATGCATAATGGATCAAAGTACTGAGATAAAAATCTGAGTATTCAGCCTAAATAGGACATCTTCAGTACTCTTTCTCTCACGGGGTACAGTCCCAATGTTATATTGAAAGACTTGGAGTAGCCCCCATCTCAGTCACATCTTCTAAACAATAAAGCTAGCATGGAGTGAGATGGGAGAAGATGGGGGACCAGGAGGGTGAGACAATACAAATGTACTGACTCGGTATTCTTTCCAAAATTTAGTAGACTATCTTGAATAAACATTTCTCCATTTAATTATCCTCTTAAGTCAATTAGAAGCTTCTAATGGTTATGTTTTAGTTGTCAGATAGGATCTTACTATGTGACCTCATTGGCCCAGTACAGATGATGTAGACCAGTCTGACCTTCCTCTGAGTACTGGGGTTAAAAGTGTGTGCCACCACACCTAATAATGGTTATGGTTTTAGATTTTTAGCAGTGAAATAGCTGTTTTGCTGTCAGAAATAGATACTGACCACCTCACACAGCTGTACCAAAAAGTTCACTGTAGAGTGAGTTTTCAACCATGTCTTATGTACATTTTTCTACTTTCTAAATTCTTCATTATATAGTAACAATTTTTATTTTTAACACGATATCTCTTTTACTTTTTTATTTTTTATTAACCATTCCATTTGTTTACATCTCAAATGATACCTCCCTTCCCTGTTAACCTTCCACAATGCCCCCGTCCCATCCACCCTCTCCTCCCTCCCCTTTGCTTCTATATGAGGGTGCTCCCCACTGCTCCAGCATCCTTCTGCTCTGGGACATTAAAACTCCACAGGACCATAGGCCTCCCCTCCCACTGACGTCAGACAAGGCCATCCTCTGCTACATATGTATCTGGAGCCATGGATCCCTCCCTACACACTCCTTGGTTGGTGGTCTAGTTCCTAGGAGCACTGAGTGGTCTGAGCAGCCAACATTGTTCTTCCTATGGGGTTGAAATCCCCCTCTGCTCCTCCAGTCCTTCTGTCAGCTCCCCTACCTAGGTCCCTGAGCTCAGTCTGATAGTTGGCTGTGAGAATCCACATGTTCACTTGTCAGATGCTGGCAGAACCTCCAGGGAACAGCCATACCAGGTTCCTGTCAGCAAGTGCCTCTTGGCAAGAGCGACTGTGTCAGGATTTGGTGTCTGCAGACAGGATGGGTCCCCAGGTGGGGTGGTCCCCAGATGGCCCTTCCTTCAATCTCTGCTCCATTTTTTATCCCCGACTTTCCTTTGGACTGGAACATTAAAAACTTTGAAATGGGTTGGTGGCTCCATTCCATGACTTGGGTCTGTGCCTATCTACTAGAGGTGGTCTCTACAGGTTCTATCTCCCCCTTTCTGCACATTTTGGCTACAGTCATCCCCCTTGGTTCCTGGGAGCCTCTTGATTTCCTGGCATCTGGGACCCCAGATGCCAGGATGAAGAACCCCCAGTTCTTCATCCCCTGCTACATTCAATTTCCTGACCCTCTGTACCTCTCTCTCTTCCCCCAGTACCTGATCCTGCCCCCTTTTCCCTCCCCTTCACACTTTCCCCCTCCCTCCACCTCCTAAGATCATCCTGTTCCCCCCTCTATGCAGGACTGAAGCATCCACACCCTGGTCTTTCTTCCTCCTAAGTTCTGTGGGTTGTATTGTGGACATTGTGAGATTTTGGTCTAATATCCACTTATCTGTGAGTACATACTATGTGTATTCTTTTGTGACTGGACTACCTTATTCAGGATGATGTTTTCTACATCGTTTTTAATAGTTGAGTAGTACTCCATTGTGTAAACATACTATATTTTCTGTATCCATTCTTCTGTTGAGGGACATCTGGGTTGTTTCCAGCTTCTGGCTATTATAAATAAGGCTGCTATAAATGTAGCAGAGCATGTTTCCTTGTTATATGTTGGAGCATCTCTTGGGTATGTACCCAGTAGCAGTATAGCTGGGTCTTCAGGTAGAACTTTTTTTCCAATTTTCTCAGGTACTGCCTGATTGATTTCCAAAGTGGTTGTACAAGTTTGTGGTCCCACCAGCAATGGAGGAGTGTTCCTCTTTCTTCATATCCACACCAGAATCTGTTGTCACCTGTGTTTTTTATCTTAGCCATTCTGATTGGTATGAGGTGGAATCTCAGGGTCGTTTTGATTTGCATTTTCTTGATGTTTAAGGATGTTGAACATTTCTTTAAGTGCTTCTCAGCCATTCTCAATTGGGAATTATCTGTTTAGCTCTGTATTCCATTTTTAATAAGGTAACTTGGTTCTCCGGAGTCTAACACTTTGAGTTCTTTGTATATTTTGGATATTAGTCCTCTAGCAGATGAGATATACGGTTGGTAAAGATCTTTTCCCAATCTGTGGTTTGCCATTTTGTCCTATTAACAATATCATTTGCTTTACAGAAGTGTTTCAATTTTATGAGGTAACTATTTGATAATTGTTGAACATGAGCCATTGGTGTTCTGTTCAGGAAAATTTCCCCTGTGCCAATGTGTTCAAGGCTCTTTCCCACTTGCTCTTCTATTAGATTCAACATATCTGGTTTTATATGGAGGTCCTTGATCCACTTGGACTTGAGCTTTGTACAAGGAGATAAGAATGAATCCATTTGCATTCTTCTTCATGCTGATCTCCAGTTGAACCAGCACCATTTGTTGAAAATTCTGTCTTTTTTTTCCACTGGATGGTTTTAGCTCCTTTGTCAAAGATCAAGTGACCATAGATGTGTGAGTTCATTTCTGGGTCTTCAATTCCATTGCATTGATCCACCTGCCTGTCACTGTATGAATACCATGCAGTTTTTATCACTATTGCTTTGTAATACATCTTCAGGTCAGGGATGGTGATTCCACCAGTTCTTTTATTGCTGAGAATAGTTTTCACTATCCTGGGTTTTTTGCTATTCCAAATGAATTTACAAATTGCTCTTTCTAACTTTATGAAGAATTGAGTTGGAATTTTGATGGGGATTGCATTGAATCTGTAGATTGCTTTCAGTAAGGCCATTTTTACTGTATTAATCCTGCTGATCCATGAGCATGGGAGATCTTTCCATCTTCTGAGATCTTCAATTTTTTTCTTCAGGGACTTGAAGTTCTTGTCATACAGATCTTTCACTTGATTGGTTAGAGTCACACCAAGATATTTTATATTATTTGTGTTTATTGTGAAGGGTGTTGTTTCCCTAATTGATTTCTCAACTCATTTATCCTTTGAGTAGAGGAAGACTACTGATTTGTTAGAGTTAATTTTATACCCAGTCACTTTGCTGAAGTTATTTATCAGCTATAGGAGTTCTCTGGTGGAATTTTTGGGGTGGCTTACTATCATATCATATGATATCATCTGCAAATAGTGATATCTTGACTTCCTCCTTCCCAATTTGTATCCTTTTGGTCTCTTTTTGTTGTCTAATTGCTCTAGCTAGAACTTAGAGTACTATATTGAATAGATAAGGGGAGAGTGGGTAGCCTTGTTTTATCCCTAATTTTAATGGGGTTGCTTTGAGTTTTCTCCATTTAGTTTGATGTTGGCTATTGGTTTGCTGTATATTGCTTTTATGATGTTTAGATAAGGACATTGAATTCCTGATCTCTCCAATACTTTTAACATGAAGGGGTGTTGTATTTTGTTAAAGGCTTTTTCAGCATCTAATGAGATGATCATGTGGTTTTTCTTTTTCCTTTGAGCTTATTTATATAGTGGATTACATTGATAGATTTCCATATATTGAACCATCCCTGCATTCCTGGGATGAAGCCTACTTGATCATGATGAATGATGGTTTTTATGAGTTCTTGGATTCAGTTTGCAAGAATTTTATTGAGTATTTTTACATCAATATTCATAAGGGAAATTGATCTGAAGTTCTCTTCCTTTGTTGGGTCTTTTTTTTGGTTTAGGTATCAGCATAACTGGCTTCATAAAATGAGTTAGGTAGTGTTCCTTCTGTTTCTGTTTTGTGGAATAGTTTGAGAAGTATTGGAATTAGGTCTTCTTTGAAGGTCTGATAGAATTCTGCACTAAAACCGTCTAGTCCTGGGTTTTGTTTTTGTTTTTGTTTTTTTCCATTGGTAGACTTAATTACAGATTCTGTTTTCTTAGGGGTTCTGGGACTATTTAGATGTTTTCTTTGATCCTGATTTAACTTTGGTACATGGTATCTGTCTAAAAAACCATCCATTTCATCTATATTTTCCAGTTTTGTTGAGTATAGACTTTTGTAGTAGGATCTGATGATTTTTTGAATTCCCTCAGTTTCTGTTGTTATGTCTCCCTTTTCATTCCTGATATTGTTAACTTGGATACTGTCTCTCTGTGCCCTCTAGTTAGTTGCACTAAGAATTTATCTATCTTGTTGATTTTCTCAAAGAACCAGCTCCTAGTTTTGTTGATTCTTTGTATAGTTCTCTTTGTTTCTACTTGGTTGATTTCAGTCCTGAGTTTGATTATTTATTGCCATCTATTCTTCTTGGGTATATTTGCTTCTTTTTGTTCTAGAGCCTTCAGATGTGCTGTTAAGCTGCTAGTGTATGCTCTCTCCAATTTCTTTATGGAAGCCATCAGAGTTATGAGTTTTCCTCTTGGTACTGCTTCCATTGTGTCCCACAAGTTTGGGTTTGTTGTGCCTTTATTTTCATTAAATTCTAAAAAGTCTTTAATTTCTTTATTTCTTCCCTGACCAAGTTATCATTGAGTAGAGTGTTGTTCAGCCTTCATGTGTATGTGGACTTTCTGTTTTTTTTTCCTTGTTATTGAAGACCAACCTTAGTCTGTGGTGGTCTGATAGAATACATGAGATTAATTCAATGTTCTTGTATCTGTTGAGGTTTGTTTTGTGTCCAATTATATGATCAGTTTTTAAGAAGGTACCATGAAGTACTGAGAAAGTATACTCTTTTTTTAGGGTGAAATGTTCTGTAGATATCTGTTAAATCCGTTTGATTCATAACTTCTGCTTGTTTCACTGTGTCTCTGTTTAGGTTCTGTTTCCATGATCTGTCCATTGGTGAGAGTGGGGTGTTGAAGTCTCCCACTATTATTGGGGGAGGTTCAATGTGTGCTTTGACCTTCAGTAATATTTCTTTTTTATATAAATGTCCTTGCATTTATGGCACATATATTAAAAATTAAGGGGTTTTCTTGGTGAATTTTTTTCTTTGATGAGTATGTAGATAGTGTCCTTCCCCATTTTTTTTTTTGATAACTTTTGGTTGAAAGTCAGTTTTATTGGATATTAGAATGGCTACTCCAGCTTGTTTCTTGGAACCTTTTGCTTGGAAATTTTTTTTCCAGCCTTTTACTTTGAGGTAGTATCTGTCTTTGTCACTGAGGTGTATTTCCTGCATGCAGCAAAATGCTGGGTCCTGTTTATGTATCCAGTCTGTTAGTCCATGTCTTCTAATTGAGGAATTGAGTCCATTAATTTTGAGAGATATTTATGGCCCATGATTGTTCTTTCCGGTTTTGTTGTTAGAGGTGTAATTATGGTTGTGTGGTTCTTTTCCTTTGAGTTCATTGTGAGAAGATTAATTTCTTAGTTTCCTTAGGTATAGTTTCCCTCCTTATATTGGGGTTCTCCTTCTCTTCTTTAGGGATTGATTAGTGGAAAGATGTTGTTTAAATTTGGTTTTGTCATGGAATATCTTCATTTCTCCATCTATGCTAATTGAGAGTTTTGTTGGGTATAGTAGCCTGGGCTGGCATTTTTGTTCTCTTAGGGTCTGTATGACATCTGCCCAAGATCTTCTGGCTTCTGTTGAGAAGTCTGGTATAATTCTGATAGGTCTCCCTTTATATATTACTTGACCTTTTACCTCTATGCTTTCAATATTCTTTCTTTGTTCTGTACATTTGGTGTTTTAATTATTATGTGATGGGAGGAATTTCTTTTCTGGTCCCATCTGTTTGGTAGGCTTCTTGTATGTTTATGGGCATCTCATTCTTTAAGTTAGGGAAGTTTTCTTCTATAATTTTGTTGAAGATGTTTGCTGGCCTTTTGAGTTGGAAATCTTCACTCTTTCTATACCTATTATTCTTAGGTTTGGTCTTTTCATTGTGTCC
This sequence comes from Hylomyscus alleni, assembly GCA_019843855.1. Lineage (NCBI taxonomy): Eukaryota > Metazoa > Chordata > Mammalia > Rodentia > Muridae > Hylomyscus > Hylomyscus alleni. Next base: position 21,759 of record JADRCC010577594.1, read on the forward strand.
TGGATTTCCTGGATGTTTTTAGTTAGGAGCTTTTTGCTTTTTGTATTTTCTTTGACTGTTGTGTCAATGTCTTCTATAATAACTTCTATGCCTGAGATTCTCTCTTTTATCTCTTGTATTCTGTTGGTGATGCTTGCATCTGTGACTCCTACTCTCTTTCCTAGGTTTTCCATCTCCAGAGTTTTCTCCTTTTGTGTTTTCTTTAATGTTTTAATTTTCATTTTTAGATCCTGGATGGTTTTTTCAAATCCTTCACCTGTTTGATTGTGTTATCCTATATTTCTTTTAAGAGGTTTATGTGTTTCCTCTTTGAGGGCTTCTACTTATTTACCTGTGTTCTGTATTTCTCCTTTATTTTAATAATAAAGAGAGTTATTTATGTCCTTCTTAAAGTCCTCTATCATCTTCATGAGATGGGATTTTATATTTGAATCTTGCTTTTCAGGTGTGTTGGGATATCCAAGATTTGCTGTGGTGGGAGAAATGAGTTCTGATGTTGCCAAGTAGTATTGGTTTCTGTTCCTTAGGTTCTTGCACTTGCCTTTCACCATCTGGTTATCTCTGAAGTTAACTGGCATTGCTGTCTCTGAATGGGGAGTGTCCTTCCTGTGTGCCTGTGATTCTGTGATCCTGTGATCCTGGAGATCAGGCTGCACCTGAGTGTGGGCCGAGTGGGTGGGAATCCAGAGCACTGGTTCCACTTCGGGCACAGGTGCAAACCAGAAGAGGCTTGCATCTCTGGCTGGGTCATTAACAATCTTTATTATATATTAAGAAAATTAGTAGAAAATGTTAGTAGCCATACAGTTTGCTTTATTTCAGATATATAATCTCACCAATTTTTGAGACTGGTTAAAAAGTAGTAAAAAGAATCCCATTTTCTTTATTGCTCACATTTTAGGTAACTTACCATTGTAAAAACAAGAAGAAAGAAAAAAGAAAGAGAGAAAGAAAGAAACTCTTTCATCCTTAGAGTTGAGCATATAGTTTTTGTAAAAGGATGAATCAGTTGATAGTCAATCAATTAACAGTTCTCCTTTGGAAAAATTTTACACTAAAGGTAGGTAAAGGCATCCATGGGAATGTCCACCAGAGCCCATCTGTTACATTTCATTCTGTGTACATTTGTGCATACACTTTTGGAAAATTCAAACCTGTGAGTAGATCTTCCAAATGTATAAAAGTCAATGAATCTATACGGTAGAGTGACCTAAAAAAGTAGGGAGAAGGGAAGAGGTAGCTGAGATAGCTGAAAGGAATTTCAGAACGTATGCCCTGCACTTAGAGATAGTAATATACAAAGGTCAGAAGAAAATTCCCAGGCAGGGCTTTTGTTGAGGGCTTCTGATGCAGAGGAAAGGGAAAGCAGCATGGGAGTGCCTCTGGGTTAGTGTGGAGACTGTGTGTAAAGGAAAGGAAGATAGGAAGGGCGTGTTTATTAAAGCAAGGGGGAGGGAAGTCAAGGAGGGGAGGAATGTTCTTTTCTGGGACTACATGGAGCACTTCTTGGAACTCAGGTTCTCCCTCTTTTCCTTCCATTTATAGTCGTGATTTTTGACAAACCTAGATTAAACTAACCTTGAATTATAGTTTTGAACAAAACATTCCTCACATGATCACCACATCTGCATTCAGTACTGAATAATTCTGACCAAAGATGAAAGTAGCAGATGATGAGACAGAAGAGTAGAGCAGAGTTGTCAAAATTTTTCTTTTATTTTTTCAAGTTACATCAGATATTTTCAGGACCAAAAAGTCATATTTTTAGCCAAAATAGCCTTCAAAATATTGTAAAATAACTTAGGAAACTTAATTATAATAAATATTTAAGATGTTATCTACAGAAAATCTGGTAGAAAAGTAATGATTGATATACTGTCCAACTGGATAGTATCTAAAATTAGTGATTTTTTTAAAGATAAA
>JADRCC010577596.1:0-21858 GCA_019843855.1 Hylomyscus alleni
GAGAGAGAGATATTAGGTCTTTGTCACTGTGGCTTCCAGAGTGTTCTAGTTGGCTTTGTGTCTACTTGACACAAGCTAGGGTCATCAGAGAGGAAGGAGCCTCAATAGAGGAATTGCCTCCATGAGATCCAGCTGTAAGGCATTTTCTCAATCAGTGATCAATGAGGGAAGGCTCAGTCCATTGTGGTGGTGCCACCCCTGAGCTGGTGATTCTGGGTTCTGTAAGGAAGACTGAGCAGGTCATGTGGAATAAGCCAGTAAAAAGCACCCCCTCATGGCTTCCGCATCAGCTCCTGCCTCCAGAGTCCATCCCTGCTTCCTGTCCTGACTTCTTTCAAGGATGGACCATGATCTGGACGTGTAAGCTGAATAAACCCTTTCCTCCCCAATTTGCTTTTCGGTGGTGATGTTTTCTCACAGCAATACAAACCCCATGATACAGATGAATTGTTTTTTGAGACAGTGTTTCTCTGGCTTGTAACACTCTGTAGGCGAGGTTGGCTCGGATCTCAGAGCTCCTCCTGCCTCTGCCTCCGGAATGTGGAGATGAAAGGTGAACGTCCCCACCACCCAGCTTCCAGATTAATTATTATTATTTTTTTAATTTCTAAAAATTTATTTTATTTAACTTGGTAATTGAGTATAACTCCATGGATGTTTGTTTTGGGGAGGATGGCAGCAAATGGATGGTCAGGAAGAAGAGAGAAGGGGCAAGATACAGACATCACAGTGGCTGCCTTAGGACCCGGCCCTGTGCAGGAGAGAGTGCCTGGCTGAGTTCAGCTGTGAGCTCAATCTGGAGGAACATCGTGATGAGGAGGCCTAAGATGTAAGCAGCTACTAGCTTTTGGCCCACGGACACCTGTAGGACTTGAAGCAGCTTGCTGCCAAGTTCTTCTGGCAGTGGCCGTAGAAGGAAGGCCACAGAGATGGTGCCTGTCAGTAAGATGAGCAGGAAGGAGGGGGGAGGATGGGGGAGGGTTGTGGTGGTGGGGGCGGGGCATTTTCCTGAAGGTGTCTGGCTGGGTTTGGTCCTGTCCACACAGAAGGTCCTGGGTTGGGTGTCTGCTCAGATTGTCCTTGGAGCTCCAGGGGGTACCCTGGGGCCCTAAGAACAAAGGTGATGTTGTTTCGTCCAACCACTTGTCCCTCAGGTCCCTCCCCAAATTGTGGAATTGGTTCTGGATATCCTAGTGGCTGGGGATCGGGGCTACGTGCCGCATCTCAGCATCAATGCAAGGCTGAGGCTTCGCATACCCTTCTGCTTTGAAGGATACCCTATATTTGGAAGGTTCTGTACTCAGACCTAGGAAGCGAAGTACATTTTCTGTGGGATGGTAGAAGGTCGGCAACTACTGGGGTTCACTCCTTTGGTCTGTCTGAATACTAACTAGGTCCGGAGGAAAGAAGAGCGTCAGGACAATGGGTCCTGAGGGAGGAGGGGAGCCCCGGGGACCCTGGCCAGGTCCCCCGGACCCATCAGCTCCTGGCCCTGGCTCGCCCTACGGTGCGTGCAGGCTCTGGGTGGTCAGACATCGAAAGTGGAGGTCAGGAGGACAAGAGGCTTTTGGAGTCTAGGGTCTGTGATCAGTTTCTCTAGTCAACTTGTGTCCAGGCTAAGGGCACCATCTTCCCAAGAGTTCTTTCTTCAGATTAATTCTTAAAGTGAGATATTGGACAGGAAAGAGTGGGTGCTGGCTAATCCCAGGGGGCAAGGAGTTGGAGGCGAGTCTCCCCGCAGTGTTAGCGAGGGGTTAGTCAGACAGTGGAGGCACAGGAAACTGGGACGGGCTTTGCCGGTCTGCTGGTGAATGGCAAGTGTCTCCGACAGGCTCCTGTGTTTGAACTTGGCTCCTAGTTGCTGATACTGTTAGGGAAGGTTGTGGAACCTTTAGGAGGTAGAACCTAGCTGGAGGAAGATAGCCGCTGAAAAGGCCCTAAGGCTGGATAGCTTAGTTCCAATTCCCGCCCTTACTGGGTTTTCTGACTATCGATGAATGTGATGAACTGACCTTCTATTTTTACCTCCAGACTTTCTCTGCCATCAAGTACATCCCTATGAACTGTAAGCCAAAGCAAACCCTTTCTTCCTTAATAGTAACCGATACATTCGGCTTAAGGAAAAGGAGGAGGAGGAGGAGGAGGAAGAGGAGGAGGAGGAGGAGGAGGAGGAGGAGGAGGAGGAGGAGGAGGAAGAAGAGGAGCCATTGCCTTAACTAAACTGATTTGCGAAACTCGGGATCCTGTAGCTTGTCTTGCGACTGCTGCTAGTTTGTTACATCAGGAGCTAAGTCAAAATCCACAGCTAGGAAGGTTAAAAAAAATCTTCCCAGGTATATCTGCGGGTGAGGCTGCTGTGCCGAAGAGTACTGCATGCGTTTGAACCCTAAGAAACACTGACTTCAGTTCAAGGGTATGTGTAGTTTGTAGGATGTACTTTAAAGAGGGCATTTCAACACGCAAACTGAAACGGAGAGCTGTGAGGACCAGGCCGTGCTAAGTAAACTACTCTGTCGGTGTTGGGAACCCAGTCAGCTCCTCATTTATTTGTCTAGTTTCACTTAAGATTCTTTTGTACAAGGAATTGTATTAGGAGATCTAACAAGCTGAGCCACAGGGATGGAGTGACCTTTACACATGTAGGTCGTAGCCAAGCAAATTTCACATGTTCTGTGCAGTAAGTTAGGTAGCTATCAGAAAGTATTTGCAGATTTGAGGTTTCTCATGTGTTTGGTTTTGAATACTAAGGGAACATTGGGCTGACTGTTCACTTTTGCTATTTTCTTTAAAAGGAATATTTTAGGCCGGATTAGTCCTTGCAGACCATCAAATCGCAACCATTTTTTTTTTTTTTTAACTTTCCTTACAAGACCCAGAGGAAGCAGCATGTAAAAGACTGCTTGCAGCCAGTGGGACTTCTAGGTTCACCTTAACACAGAACTGCGTGGATATGCCTGGAGTATGAGGGAATCTCATGACTTTGGAGTACAAGCGACATGCCCGTGGCCAGATATTCAGAGCGTCCGGTCCCATCCCTCCACTGGCTTGTCCTTATGTATAGGTCTTAAGGGAACCCTCGGCTCCCAGGAGACCCACAGGGGAATAATTCCAGGGAAGCCTCAAGAGGACCCACAAGCCTCAGAGGAGTATCTTTCCTTCAACCATACTTGCTGGTAGTTGTTTTGGAAACTGCTGTGCTGTTTCCCCAACCTCAGCATTCTGAAGAGAAGCACCTTGATGTCCATCCAGACTCCAAGGGCGCTGCAGCGATCAGCTTGTGGCGGTGGGGTAGCACTTCCTTCCAGGCTCCGGCTCACATTCTCTGTAGGGCTTACCTCTGCCACTGAAACCGCAGCCGAATCCATCCCCTTTCCACTCTTCTGCCTCCGGAAGGCATCTTGCCTACGTTGACCTCTTTTAGTTCAGAAAGAAAGGCATTGGCAGCTCCCCTAGGACTGAGAGCATCCCTCAACGCAGCTGCCCCTCGGGAGCAGGAAACTGTGATGTGAACTTTCCTTTCTTTAAAAGTCCAACCCAAAGCCGCCATCATACGGGCCTCAAGCCTTATTTATTCAGTCTTTGTGGGGGTGAATATAAACTTGAAATCACAAAAGGAAGACGGAAGTTTTGGAACCAGATAGGGCCTGTTTCAAACTGATTGTCTGGCTTCAAAGGGGAAAAGTGAGGAGAGAAGCAGTTTTCCTACCAGAGTATTTCCTATCAGAGACGCAAAGGGTCCCAGTGATTATTTGGTTTCCTTGGTGTTGAACAGATGAGGAAGTTAGTGACTTGGACTCCTTGCTATTTGAATGTCGACTCAATAACATAGTCAAATATTTTCATCCTTAAAGTGAATAGGACATCTTCCGCATGGATACCCGAGCTGTCCTTTGCTTTAAATTTCCCATGCTGCACTCACGTTTCCAGAACATGTGGCTGTGATATGGCTCATTAAGCTAGGAACCAGACAGTGGCTCTGGGGTCGTTGTCCTTTAATCCTGGGTCTTACCATGGGCTCCTGACTTCTGAAGCAGGGCCCTTTGACAGTTAAAGAGACTGCCCGGGATTCAGATTTCCAAAAGCTGACGAATCCTTTCCCGGCTGCTTTGATGAATACAGTTAACAGACACAACTCAGAGACGGTCCGTACCTGCTTCGCAAAGCTATTCCACGAAATTCCAACCGTCGTGTCGTTTAAATAGTCTGGGGTGTTATTATTGAGGTCCGTGTTCCAGATGCCACACAGCAGAGAGACAGAGGATGGTCACCCAGTTTCAGCTCTCCAGGAAGGGATCGGCCAAGTCAGCAGACCTGGCTGTGAGGTTTTAGAAACAGGCCTCTAACTGTTCTGACCTCGCTGTGAGCGGAATACTTTTTGGCACACAGTGACACACAGTTCCTGATAAACGCTTGTTGTATAGTGTATATCTTTATTGTCAAATAGAGGGTTTGCCAGAAGCCTTTGAACAATAAGCTAAAGAATGTGGCAGGCTACGTCTGAAGCTATTCCTGGGTGAGCATGATGTGTGCACTCTATAGCGAGGGCTCTATTCCGTGGTCATGGAGACAAAACGCCTGAAGCAATCAACTTAAAAGCAAGAAAGGTTTCTTTTGGTTCCTGGTTTTAGAGGATACCACTTCATCTCATGACAACTGGGAAACAAAGAAAGGAACAGGAAGGGGCTCAGGTCTCAGTATGTCCTTCTAGGGCAAATACCCTCTTTCAAGGATGTGTTTCCAGTTTCCCAAGTTTCTACAGCTACATCCATCCCTCTTCTCAAAGTTCCACCACTTATGAACAGCATCACAGACTAGCACAAGCCTTTATTTAATACATAGATAGGCCTTTGGGGGGCATTTCAGATTCAAAGTACAGCAGCGAGTAGTCACCGTGGGTGAGACACCAGAAATACAGCACGGAGGAAATCCCTGTTTGATGTAATGGGAGATGTACATGCTCGGGTGTGAGATGCGCCTGGTCATCAATGCTAGCTCTTCTGCTTGCTCTCTTTGGAGATGAACAAGCTAACTTTCTGTTCTTTCATCTGTAACACTGGGTTAGTAGAATTTTGAAAATATGACTTACAATGGTTAAGTGGAGTAAGAAACATTTTTAGATATTATAGACACCCAGAGTACTGTTTATTTTATTGTCATTAATTCTAATGATGGCTGGTAAAAACCTAGTCAGGTTTTACTAAAAAAAAAACAAAAACAAAAACAAAACAGAAAAACAAAAAAACCTCCAAACAAACAAACAAAAAAACCCCCCAAAAAAACCAAAAACCAAAAAACTTCAGATGATGCTATAGTTCATATTTCCAGTAGGGGGCAGCATGAGCTCACTGTTTGAATTAACTTTCTACACAGATGGCTCACAGCGTTCAACACAGCTCTCCTTGGGTAGTATGAGTTTAACATATTTAGAGGCCTAAGCAGCTTAGTCTAATATTTTAAAAATGGCAGATTCTAACCTCCAGGCTTCCATTCATCTGGGTATCGATGGGAACAACCTATTAAACATTCCCCATCCCAGATGTTGAAAATATTATCGAAACGAGAACTCAGCTGGATCTGATTGTTTTCAGTCTTAAACATTAATCCAGGTTATCTGAAAACATGAGGCTGTCTTTGGGCATTGAGACTTTCATGCAGAGTTGGCCAAGATGTTAAACTTCAGCCTCTCGGTAGCAAGGGTGAGCTCATCTAAATTCTAAGCCTTGCTTAGCTCAGTAGGCAACATGGTGGTGAGGAGAGGCTACGAAGCAAGAGCCTTCTTTATTGACTACTTACGAACCTTTTTGTAGGTTCTTGGGATGCAGTATTGGAGAAAAGAGGTGGAGGGAGAGGAAGACAGAAATGGGGGGCTCGAGGGAGGCAGAGGATACAATGTAAGGTATGAGCTTTGTCAAATTTTTAGCTGAAAAGCAACAGAGAAGAAAGGGATGGTGTTTCTAGGCAACAGAAGAGGGTGTGCTTATGTTTGCTTGAGGCATGCTGACCTCTAACCCCTTTTAAGTCCCTTCACCGGGGATTCCCTACCCCATGGTGGATGGACAGGGCTCTGTTAATATATCCCACTGGGGAACACTTAAGTCTGTGCTTCTAAACCTTCGTGCTACGACACACCGGTGCATTACTTTAAGGAGTCTGTCAAAGGCAATTTTCTTTTACTGTGAATCTCAGCTAGAAATGAGCAAGTTATAGCTTGCTTTATCGTGCCGTGAGTCATGCTAACTTAATTTTGTCCCTTTACTGTGCTAGAAAGGCAGAAAATCGTCTGGATCGATGTGCGCTTCTTGTTCTAGAGCTGGTGATGTGGTCAGGGTGATGTAAGGGCGTCAGTATGTGCCCAGGAAGGTCCTTTAAATTCATGGCATTATCTGACCTCACAGGCATCTCTTGAGATGTCTGCTATTCATTTAGCCCCTGGTTACAGTTTATTTGGCTTGCAGAAGGGAAGGCCATCCTCTTACGGTTTGAAACTCATTAGCCCCTTGCTCTGCCTCCTGGCCCTGGCTGAGGGGGGTGGGTGCGGTTTCACGAATCACTCCTTTACACTGGAGTTCAGCGACATCTATGAGTCATTTTTGGCTATGAACATTCTGTCCCCGAAACGCCAGGCAGCCACCACCTCTTTGCGTCTTACTGTCTCTCAGGTGCTTCCCAAGAAAAGAACATCATCGTTCCTGCTTTCAAATATCTAACAGCTGCCCGGGGGATGTGAGACCTCCTTGGGGTTAGTCCAGTGAATCTCTTCCTCAGTAACCTTGCTCCACACTCTCTTTGCTTCCCAGAATTCTTGCTCTTTTTGTGCACGATTTGTCCGTAAAGACCTGTCCCTCAAATTTTCTTCGTTGTACCTAAATGCCTCATCTTTTGGAAGTAACAAATCGAGAATGACTTTTCCAGGCTGCTTGCTGCTCTCCCTGCTGTGTCTCTCAAAACAGCCTGGGCTTTGGGCTGGGCGTGGCAAGAGGAGGAGGAAGGTGAGAGCGAGTACAGAGAACAGTATCAGTTCCTATCGTAGCCATGCTCTCCTGCCACACCTATAATAAAGCATCCACACTTGTGAATGATTTATCTTTTTTAGGAACTGGAGTGGTTTCAAGGTGAGCCTCACCGCAACTTCCATTCCCCCTTTCTTTTGCAATTCAGTACAGTCATTTTCTCCCCCCCCCCCGCTGGGGACAACTCTTTCGACCTGCCCCTGCCTGCATTTTACAAAATGCCTTTGTTGTGCCGGTTTTCGCTCCTGTAATACTTGATTTCATTTTGCAAAGCTGTGGCAGCACATGAATTACGGAACTCACTCTTTTTAACCACATTGCTTTTGAGTCAGGGTTTTACTAAGTTAAGTAGCCCTGGCTGGCCAGGAATTTGCTATGTACACCATGCTGGCTTCGAACTCACGAAAGTCCCCTCCTTTGCCTCCGGAATGCTGAGATTACACTTGCACCACCGCACTGGGCTCTCTTTACCACCTTCAATGTACAGGCTACATCACACACATGCTTGGACTTCTGCTACCATCACGTTACACACCCATGAGGCTCCTTTCTGTTTGAAGGTAAAATCATTTTAACTTTGTTACTGTGTGACTCTGATTCATGTCTGCCTGTTCCAGTAGCTGCTACAGTTTCAGAAAGGCGCAGACTGTGCCGTTCTTCTCTTCTCTTCTTTAGCGTTAGTCTGTGACACCCAATAGGAGCTCAACCAGCATTGCTACTTAGGAGGACAGCTCTCCATCACCTTCCACAGGCTCGCTCATTCTGAAATGGGAGGAGAAAGGAAAGAGAGGCCCAAGTCATGTGCCAGAAATGTCTTAATGCCTTGGCTGCCCATGGGAGAGTCCTACATAATTTAATTGCAGACTGTTTTGTATCCTCTCCTCCCAAATATTGTGAAATAGTAAAATCTACCCCTAACAGGGGGAAAACAACAACGAAGAAAAACTCATTAAGTAGTTAACTTAGCGCAGAGAGAGAGAGAGAGAGAGAGAGAGAGAGGAAATTTTCTGACTTAATAAATTAATAAACACACAAGTGAAAAACAAACCAACTGACCTGGACACAATGGGAAGACTTTGTGAGGTGAAGGAACAGAAGAAAATCTAGGCTGACCACTTAAAACTGGACTGGTGATACCACAAAACCCTTAGACTTCAGCAGGAGCTCACATTTGAACAGAAAAATAATGAACAACTTGTACATACATATATATGTATATGATACATATATTTTATATATTATATAATTATATTTTATATATAATATTTTGTATATTAAAATTTTATATTTTATTTGTATATTGAAATTTATCTATTGAAATCTTATATATATCATATATAACATATATATATATATATATATATATATATATTTAATTTTTTCCTTCTGCCTGAGTGCCAAGAGCCATCCAGGAGAAACTAAAAACTAGCAGGTGATCTTCCTGAGATGGTTCCTCCATGGACTGTTAACGTTAAGGACAGGAGCTGCTTCTTTAGGCAAGGCCGAGGAAAATTTTATTTTAGGAAAGATTCCTGCTATTGATATGTTTTTTCCTGTTATTATTAAATATATATAACAATCAGTAGGTATTAGCCCACCCTTTTGAGTGGATTTCTGCAGAAGAACAAAGATATACTGTCTTGTAATGATATATAGACAAGTAGATAACTTCTGAGCTAGGCAGTGGTGGCATCCGCCTTTAATCCCAGCACTAGGGAGGCAGAGGTAGGTGGATTTCTGAGTTCAAGGCCAGCCTGGTCTACAGAGTGAGTTCCAGGATAACCAGGGCTATACAGAGAAACCCTGTCTCGAAAAACAAACCAAAAAAAAAGCCAAAAAACAAACAAACAAACAAAAAGTAGATAACTTCTTAATTCTTAATGATGATCCTATAAGAATTTCTAAAATTATATTAGTAATTATTAAGCTCCTTTATGATAGGACTGCTATCAAGTCCTTTCTGCTGTCAAAACTGCAATTGAGAACTCTTCCAGTCTTCAAGTGTCAATCAAGGGTTAATTGCTTCTGAGGTAGCAAGCAGGCATCTACAACACAGAGCACATTCCAAGAGGTTGTAAAACAATTAACCAAAGGTCATAAAACAAAACAAAACAAGACTGAGGATTTACTATAGGTGCAAGGACAGAAGATAAAATCTTGACTGGGTTTATCTATACAAAACTTCAATGATAGCTTAGTTATGTTTTTTAACTCTCTATGAACCTGTAGAACTGGTGACATATGGTGAATGTTTAGCCAGATAATTACTCTTAGTGGATATGCATGTAGACATTGTTTGTTGTAAACGTATTCAATTTATGGTTTGAATTTATGTGTAAACTTGTGCTGAACTTTTCACCATGTGATCATGTACTCTGTAGGATGAATAAGCGCTGAGGACAAAGAATGAGGAGAGCCAATCTTCTACTCTTAGAGAACTTTCATAGGAAACTTTTTAGAGAGAACTTAGACATAAAGATTAAAATCACTTTTCTTTTTTCTAAAAAATTGGATATTTTCTTTATTTACATTTCAAATGTTATCCACTTTCTTCGTTCCCCCCCCCCAAAACTCCCTTTCCTATCCCCCCTCCCCTTGCTTTTATGAGGGTGTTCTCCCACCTCCCCACTCACTCCTACCTCCCTGCCCTGGCATTCCCCTGCCCTGGGACATTGAGCCTTCACAGGACCAAGAGCCTCTCCTCCCATTGATGGCTGACAAGGCCATCCTCTGCCACATATGCAGCTGGAGCCATGGGTCCCTCCATGTGTACTCTTTGGTTGGTGGTTTAGTCCCTGGGAGTTCTGGGGAGGTCTGGTTGGTAGATAATTGTTGTTGCAAGCTCCTTCAGCTCCTTCAGTCCTGTCTGTAACTCCTTCATTGGGGACCCTCCTCCCCTTCCCACCCGTGCTCAGTCCAATGGTTGACTGCCTCTCTTTTTCTTCCTGGGACTTCAACTAACAGGCTGGGAGTAAGAGCTCCACAGTTCCTGTGAAGATAGAATGAAGGCTACTTTACTTAATCCCTGCCATTAGGCTACAGGTGTTAATCACCTAAGCCAGCCCAGAGGCTTTTAACTCTCATAATGAGCAAGAACTTTTTTTTAAAATTTTTTTTTAGGACTTTTTAGAAGTTATCAATAAGCATTCAGTACAGTTCAGCAGAACCACTGTTCATTGCAACAGTTGGTGAATGACTTTATGGATAGACTATCTTAATATATACACCATTTCTTGAATGTAATCTGTTCTCTGTGGTCTGAGAATAAAGTCACTCACTCAAGCCAAATAGTTTTGACCATAGCAGGAAGTCCGTATCCAAAAATCGTGCCTACAATTCATTCCTTGGCGCAGCTTAACTGTCAACTCTCAGCTTAGCAAAGATGGAGGTAAAATCCTTCGGTGATTTGAGGGTCATTGAAGTACAGCCTTATTACAATGAACTCCAATGTCTAAAAATTGTTCTTGTTTGGGGGGCTTGTACCACAGTAAGAGCAAAGATTTTAAACTCTACTAAATACAAAACAAACAAACAAACAAAAAGACTTTATATATTTATGTTCATTTAAGAAAATACTAGTAGTGATGTATTATTTTGAAATATACAGTTAATATGTTTGGAGTTATTTCAAATTTATACTGAGAAAAACATATGTATTTTCAGTATTGCTGTAGACAAGCATCTACGTAACACTTAAATTGATTGTTGTTTTATATCAAACAACTTTTATAATACTCGTTTTTATTGTTATAATATTTTATAAATTTTAAGGAATATGACAAAAAAAGACATTGTAGGTATTGAAGAGGGGGTCTCTGGGAAGAGTTGGGGTACAAGAGGGAAACAGGAATGTGATTTAATTCTATTTACTTAAAAAAAGTTTTTAAATGTTAACAAATTCAGACAAATTGAAATCATGTAACTTTTCTCATCATAATGCAATAAAAGTTAATTAAAAAAAGAAGTTATCAATAAGCATTCAGTACAGTTAGAAAGCTAGAATGCCGCGAGATCATTAGTCTTTAAAACTATACCTGAGTCCGCCTCTGTGCCTCACATCAGCCCTTTCCAGGGCAGGAACTGGGGAACTGGGGAAATGAAGGTGGAAAGGAGCAGCCTAAGAGAGCAGCTCCGTGGCCAGGCGCAGAGTTGGAGCAGTCTGCTAGAACCCAGAGTCTCTGAGCAGTCGAAACAAGACCCACCCATGATCAAGTATCTCAGGTACAGTGATCTGTCACACAGCACAGATGTGAATGTGTTTTGGAAGGAAGAGCAGGACAGCTTTCTACCCACGACTCCCCTGGTTTCAATCAGAGATGAGTTTTCTCAGCTTTGTCTTTGACCTGTTTTAGATAGAGAGAGAAGAGAGCCAAGAAGTCCAGCCTGTGGATAGCCCAGGAAATCTGTGCAGGGCTGATGAGCCCAAGAAAAATGCAGATAGGAAACATGGCTACAATGGAAACCATTATTGAAAAGGAAATCATGAAACTCTCATGAATATGTAAAGAAGATTTCATTTTAGAAAAAAAAACAACAACCAAGGAACAGAATTAAACTCTTTGGAACAGCTTTGCATTTTAGAATAATTCAGCTATTGAATTTGTTGATTGAGACAGGGACATGTTATGTAGCCCAGGCTGGCTTGGACCTTGCTGTGTTATCCAGGTTGGCCTCCAATTTAGATTCTCCTGGGAGTTTGAATTGTAGGTGTGTGCCCGGAATGACATTTAGATTTGGTGGATTATATTGCAGTGGTAATCAAGAACTGAAAGATAATAAAACAATGGCAACATAAAAGAGTTCCGGAAGCAAGGGAATTAAATTGACAAACTATCCAATATGAATGAAGGACTAGTAATTGGTAACAACAAAGAACAAAATGAAAATATTGATTAAATTTTATTTATTAACCTAGAGGAAAGACTTGAGACAATCTAAATAAATGTAACAAAAACCCCACAAAATTTAAAGCAATTGAATTGAAGCTGATATGTACAAAAGGACAAAGAAAATTTGAGCATAGAAGCATTGGTTGTCAGCTGAGTCTGGTACAGGTTTGTATTATTAGCTGCTTTGGACGTTGAGGAGGAGGATTCTCAATTCAAATCTATCCTGGGGAACTAACTGAGACCCTGTCTCAAATAAATATACACATATATATGTATCTAAAATCTAAGATATAATATATATGTATGTATACATACACATATATGTATCTACATATATATACATACATATACACCATATACCTATATCTATATCTATATCTATCGCATTGGGGACATAGCACAGTGGCAGGGCACTTGCTGGCTCGTCAGCATAGGTGAAGTGTCTTAGTTAGGGTTTTACTGGTGTGAACAGACACCATGACCAAGGCAACTCTTACAAAGAACAACATTTAATTGGGGATGGCTTCCAGGTTTGGAGGTCCGGTTCATTATCATCAAGGCAGGAACATGGCAGCATCCAGGTAGGCATGGCTCTGGAAACGCTGAGAGTTCTACATCTTCCAGAGGACACAAGGGACAGACTGCCTCAGCCAGTTAGGAGGAGGGTCTCAAAGCCCATCCCAACAGTGACACCCCCCCAACCATGCCACACCTACTAATAGTGTCACTCCCTGAGTCGAGCATATTCAAACCACCACATGAGGGTTCCGTTCTTAGGGCTGCAAAAACAAGAAAACAAATACCCAAACAACTCCCTGGAAACAGCGCCCCCTAACCAGTATTGAGTGTGCATGAAATAAGTACTTAAGGAAGTAACAGAAACATTGTTCTGCATGAAAGACCAGTCAGCAGAGTGGATTCTCAGCATACTGTTGGTGAGAGATTAAACTGTTGAAATCACTAGAGAAAATATGGAGGTTCCTCAGAACATTACATCTACCCTATCAGCCCACAACTTTATTCTAGATTTTTACCTAAAAGAACTGACGTCGGCATCCCGAAGAGAGGTCACTGCAAGGTTAGTCACAACAAACAAACAAGCTGTGGAAACAACTCCAGTGTCCACCGTGAGTGGGTAAAGAAAATGTGACATAGACAAGCAGTGGATTTGGTCGTGCCACGTTCATCAGCAGAGACTAATCTGGAGGAAAATAAGCCATCCACCGAAGGATGTACACGTGCTGACGTCAAGTATTTGAGGTGTGAGAAATAGTCAAGTGTGCAGAAGCGGAGAGCACAGAGATGACCACCAGGGGCAAGAGGGAAAGGGAAAGCGGGAGTGGCTATCCTAGGAGCATACGGTTTTGGTTATGGGAGGGGATTAATCTTGAGATCTGGTTCACAATGCATTACCCAGAGATAGCGCACGTTACATACGGCAAGTTTCAAAGGATAGACCGTATGTTAACTGTTTCTAACCTAATAAAGAAAAGAACGAAAGCTTCAAGGAATGCAGCAGTTATAAGAACTTCTTGGAGGGAACTGCAAGCACATAAAACTTCTTCAAGGGAACTGAAGTGGGAACACAGTCTTGTGTAAATACCGCTGGTGAGCGCCGATTCCATAAAAGTGTACAGTAAACTCTGAGCTACTATGGGGATTATGTTTGATGAATGAAACGAGACCTTTATACACAGAGACAATGCGGCATAAATATAAACACAAGAAGGTTCAGAGAAAGGGCAGCAAATGTCATTTATTATTACCTTTTTGGGGAATGCGTGGTATACGATTATGCGTGTCTATGTATGTGTGTGTACACGTGTGTGGAGGCTAGACGCGGATGTTGGGTATCATCCTTAGTCACTCTCCATCGTAGTTTTTGAGACAAGGTCTCTTATTGAACGTGGAGTTTATCTGTTGTATAGACTGACTGCCCAGCAAGGTCCAGAGATTTGCTTGTCTTCATTCCTTTCTTCCCCAGCGATGGGGTGATGGATGTAGGCTGCCACCCTGGGCTTTCCTGTGAGTGCGGGATGTACAAGCTCATGTCTTCATGTTTATGGAGCAAGCCTAACCCAAAGAGCAAAGCCTCCTGTATCCCAATCTGGGTTGAACGCATTATGTAGCTAGGAATGACCTTGATTTCCAGATCCTTCTGCATGAACCTTCCAAGTACTGAGATTACAGGCCACACATAAGTTTATACCATGATAGGACCACCCCAGGGCTTTATGCATGCTAAGCAAGAACTCTCCAAAGTGAGCTATGTCTCCAGGAAATGTGAGTCTAAGTCTTCAACCTTCATAGCAAGCAGCAGGAAGTCCTAAGAAGAGCCCTTACCAAAATAACTAGCTTTCACAAAATACCAATCCTCTAATATTTTAAAAACTGGTTTCTTAACCCCAGAGGTATCCTTTAAATATTAAATATTAAAAAGTGGGGAAGCATGTGTTTGAAACTCAACAGTTTCTTTAATGTTACTGTAATTTCTTTTTTTTTTTTTACTTCTTTTAAAGTCAAAGTAAATTTAAAATCAGTATTTTTTTTAATGAAAACTGCTCATATAAGTATAAGCCACTTTTTATAAATGAAATTTCCTTTCCCCCTATTTTGCTCTTATCTTTCTTTATTGCTATACTTAACTATGAAAAGCTATGTGGGATCACTTAAATCTAATATGAACAGGAATTATTCATGGTTTAGATTCTTGCCTATTACATTTGACTTGGTGATTTTTCTACTCTAAAATATTTATAATAGAATGTATTTGGGTGTGTGCGCATGCACGTGCTCATGGAATCCCAAGGCTGATATCCGTAGTCTTCCTCAATTGCTTTTCCAAGTGAACTGTTTTTTTTTTTTTTTGAGTCAGGTTTCTGCTACTCAATCTGTAGTGCATAAGCTGGCTGGACTATTTGGCCAGCAAGCCCCAGGCATCCTTCTGCCGTCATCTTTGCAGGTCTAGATACTGGAGATCTAAACTCAGGTCCTCGTGCTTTGGCAGCAAGTGCTTTAACTATTGTACAATTCCTCCATTCATAGGAATGCATTGTTTTACACACACCGAGAACTTAAAGACACAAACATTCTTCCAACAAAACCAAACAAAACTGGGCATGGTGGTACACACCTGTAATCCCAGTGCTTGAGGGGTTGAAGCAGGAAGACCAGTCATTCTGTACTATATAGTGAGGTCAAGGCCAGCATTGGCTACAAGAGACTCTGTCTCAAACAAAATAAAACAAATATACAAACCAAAACCAAAACCAAAACCAAACCAAACCATCCTTCAAACAACAACAACAACAACAACAACAAAACCAGACAAGTAAATATATAAATAAGCACTGGAAATGATCATGACCAGTGATGAGTGGTGGTCAGTTTTGGAGAGGGCACATTTGTATAATTATTAGGTTACTTTTTCACCTCGTACCTTTAGTTTACAAAAAGTATTTGTAGAGCATGCGGGCAAGGCAGTTCTGTGGGTGAGGACTCTTTTTGCCACGCCCCACAACCCGAGTTAATCCCAGGGACCACATTGTGGAAGGAAAGATCTGAATCCTGCAGTTGTCCTCTGATTGCCACTCACGTGCTTTGACATACTTGCATGCGCATGCGAACACGTGAGTGTGCACACACATACATGCACACATACATACACTCAAAATTGTTCAAAATATGTAGATAGAAAAATGAAAAAGATATTTAGAGTTTCTGTTTCATACTCATTGCACTGCAGTCATGTCTCAGGCAGCCTAAGATATCCAGGGCAGGTTGTAAAAGTGAGTGACTGGCCGGAGTGGTCTATTGGATCTGTAGTAGTTAGCCGGCTATGTGGCAGGCTGCTGTGGCACATGGCCACGCTCAGGTGGTTGAAGAGAAAATTGACAGTGTCTGCTAGTAACTCCAGGTTTCTTTCAAGGGTCTGTGAGAAACGAGAGAACAGCGAGACCCATTCATCATTGCATACCTGTAATGGTGACCCACTCAGTGTTTTCTTGCAAGCCTAACACCTAGTAAAGTCTGAGAACATTTATAGGTGTTGGTTTTTTCCCACTGAATAAGGATGAAATTTTATTCCACTTATTAAGCATCCAACCAAGATGGGAGTATGTTCATGAGAACTAATGAAACACTAATAATTTTATGGCAAAATTTTGTGAACCTTATGGCACATTCATAGGAAGAGGATATGGAATTCAGACAAGAGGAGGGAGAGAAGAGAATCAACATGGTTGCTAATTTGCTCTATGATAGTGCTGTCCTATCCATACCACCCCCTAGCCTGCTTTTGGAACCCAGAGACTGGGAAGCATCATACAGTGGTTTGAATGAGAATGGTCTTAATAGGTTCAAATATTTGAAGACTTGGTCCTAGTTGGTGAAACAGTTTGGGTAGAATTAGGAGGTATAGCCTTATTGGAGGAGATGGGTCACTGGGGGTGGGATGTGAGGTTTCAAAAGATTTGCTCCACCCCCAGTTTATCTGTTTCTTCCTCCTATTTGGAGATCAGGATGTGACTTTTCAGTTGTTCTTCCTGCTATGCCTTTGCTCCATCATCATAGACTCTAGACTCTAATCTTCTGAGACTGTAAACCCATATGCTTTCTCTCTCTCTCCCTTCTTCTTTCCTTCCTTCCTTCCTTCCTTCCTTCCTTCCTTCCTTCCTTCCTTCCTTCCTTCCTTCCTTTCTTTCTTTCTTTCTTTCTTTCTTTCTTTCTTTCTTTCTTTCTTTCTTTCTTTCTTTCTTTCTTTCAGTTGCCTTGGTCATGATGTTTTGCCACAGTTATAGAAAAATTACTAAGACACATAGAGAAGTCCAAAGGGCATAGACTTTGAGTCAAGTTGTTTTTTTTTTTTTTCTCAAGACAGGGCTTCTCTGTATAGCCCTGGCTGTTGCCACAGTTATAGAAAAGTTCAGGCTGGCCTCGAACTCAGAAATCCACCTGCCTCTGCCTCCCAAGTGCTGGGATTAAAGGCGTTCACCACTACTGCCTGGCTTGAATCAAGTTTTAGCTTCTAGATTCTGAAGGTTCTTTTCCAGAATCTGGAGATCTTATGTGTCACTTCTGGGCTACATTTTAATGACACAGAGGCAATGCAATGAGGACGTCAGTGTGGGAGATTACTCCTCAAACACAAATACAGGGCTTGATTTCCACCCCTTCTCAACAACGATCATGGACCTGACCAGGATTATGACTCAAAATATGCATTTTTCTATTTTGAGACCCTATGAGCTAAATTTTATTTAGAGGGAAAGCAGAGATAGCTGAGATGATGACTCTAAAATTCTAAGGGAATAATATGGTGTGTGTGAAGCCCGCAGGCCATCCTGTGTACAGAGATTAGGAGGGTTATGGCGATGATCCAGCACTTTTCCATTGCAGGAAGCGGTGCTGAGAACCAAAGTGGCAAAGGCCTGCTTGGGCTTGTCTTAGTAGTAAATAGTAATGCTGTGACAAAAGAACTCAGCCTCCTGACTTGGAACAGTCCCCGATACCATGGAGGATCAGGTGCCCTTTAACAAGACTGGTTTATGGAGGGAGAAACATGGCAGTTCAGAGTAGAATGGGGTGGGTGGTAAGAAAATGGCCCAGTGGGTTAAATACTTGCTAGGCAGGCACAAGGACCTGAATTTGCCCTTTTAGAACTCACATAAATCTGGTCATGAGTTTGGATCTCCAGAACCCTTTAATAGTTGGGCACAGTAGAGCAGGTGTTCAATTCCAGCACTTTATTGGGAGATGAAGAGTGGAGACAGGAGAACCAGAAGCTTCTAAAACAGCAAGCCTGATATGGTGGGATAAATAAAAGGTCCTGTATTAAAGAAGGTAGAAGGCAAGAACGGAATCCAGGGTTGTCTTTTTTTCTGATTTCCACATGATCTGTGGCATGTATGTGCCTAAGATCTCCCTCCCCCCATCTAATAACAATAGCAAAGAGACTAGACTTAATATATTGACTGTAAAGCCCAAGACTGATTGGGCATTTCTGAGCTCAGCCCAAAATGAAGGACTTCCTTTCTCAGTGGGGCCTCCCTGTCTCTTCCTGACTTTGCTTGGATAGTGTCCCTGAACACAGATGTTTGGCCTTGTCTGAAAAAAAAAAAAAAGACCTTGTACAAAGTTCTCTGCAAGGCTGCATAGTTGAGCACGCAAGTCCCTCTCTGGCTTCCCACCATATGATAATTAGGTACTGTATTTTAACCAATCATCCCTTCCTACCTGCTTGAGGCTATGTCTAATTAGCCGTTTCCACCCATACCCTTAAAAGAGCCCTTATACAGCCTATCTCTGGAACAATAAAGTAGACTTGTCTTGCTGCAGAAGTCTCTGAAAGCTCTTGGGTCATACACACAGTCATCTGTGACCCTGCTGATCATTTCTGTTTCCTTTGTCCTCCTGGGCTGGTGGCCAATAATAGCCTTCAAGGAGAAGGGAGGGACACACTTGTTCCCCTGAATTGGCATCAGGGTGTTAGGGACCAAAAGAAAGGTAGAGATTGGCATTTGAGAAGTTGGTGGTAGCACAGTCAAGAACTAAGATTGGTTCCTGTCCCCTGTTGCTGGAACTATACACATTTATTTCGTAATTCCTGGAAGAAGTTCAGCCATAGAGCAGAGCAAAAACAAAAACAAAAAAACCAAAAAAAACAAAAACAAAAACAAAAAACCAAAAACACTTCAGTCTACCGAGGCCGAGTAGCAGGAGAGAGCTGAAGAGACGTCTTTTAACTTGTTAGATGTGTCTAGCCTGAAGCTAGGGGATTTGCTGACCGTGTTTCTCTTCCGTGGAGACCGAATGCCTGTGTCTTGGAAGCGGATGCTGCTTTCAAGAGAAGCCTCAGGCAGCTGCTCTGACAGCACGAGCTAGAGGTTTGTGCTCTGGCATGGTTTTATCTACAGCCTTTGCAGGCAGGCCCCTTCCTTCACCGTCTTTCAGTTTCTCCAGGGTCTTTCTACTTGCAAAATGGAGAAAGCACACATTTAGCAATTCCTGGAGAATGGAACAAAACTGCTTTATAGAGAGGAGACATGATCTCATAGAAGACGGATGTTTATTTTCCCCAGACTTGGAGAGGTTCATGCTAAGAGCCAATGAGACCAGCACCGGTGAGGGAGCTAGCTGCACCAAACAGTATTTGCCTTATGGCTCTACCTTCTAAAGGAGTCAGCAGGTTGGAAGACCAACTCAGAGTTACCTTTTCCCTTTCAACTGACTTCAATTTTTGACTCTTGCCAATTTTTTTTTTCTTGACCTGGACATCTCTTTTCATTTGGAGAGCAGAGAGGGTTTCTTGGAATTTACTGAGAGAATGGACCTAGCAGGCATTAGTGTCAGTGATGTCTCTTGGAGAGACTCACAAAATAATGTGCTGTGGACTTGGTAGGACCTCGTTGGCCTCCATGACTTTTTATTGGAATCTACTTTGCTGTCTTCCCCACTCATCCTCCTGCGACTAAGGCTGTGGGATCTCCACTGACATTTTCTGGCTCCTGTGTATTGAGCCTTGCAATAATATGAGACTTGGAGTATTGGAGGCTAGGAGCAACATGGTAGTGGGTAGATTAACAATGATGGAAAGGGTGTGGGAGGTGATGGGGAGAACTGTGGTTTGTGTTTCCATGGTCACTAACACTCTTGGTGGTTTCTGGGGTAGGAGGCAATTTAGTGAACTGATGAATGAGCTGTTAGAACAAAGTAAATATAGTTTGTCTATGTATAGACACTAGATCAAGTAAAT
Organism: Hylomyscus alleni; assembly: GCA_019843855.1. Taxonomy (NCBI): domain Eukaryota; kingdom Metazoa; phylum Chordata; class Mammalia; order Rodentia; family Muridae; genus Hylomyscus; species Hylomyscus alleni. The sequence continues at coordinate 19,653 of JADRCC010577596.1, forward strand.
ATTCCATGTCCTCAAGAGATAGTGTATTTTTCTTTTTCCTCTTTTGCAATTTCCATTTTCTGTTTTATTTCATGAAATAATAATAATAACTTTAAAACAGTGATTCAGCTAATAAATAACATTGTGTATTAGTGCATAAGGACAAAAATGTGTGTTATAAATACTAATAGTTTATTAGTGATATTGTCTCTACTCACCCTTTCTATTTTCTTTGTAAGGTACCTGGGGATCTCAGAAAAGCTGTCAAGCAAGCACACTAAGAAACACACACATATATATTATTCATATATTTATATGAATATATATCTATTTCTCCTACACATAAGAAAGTAAGGAAAGAGGCACTCTTAGAATAAGAATCATTAGACATGGAAGTGATTCACTAAGTTTATACACTACTGAAATTGGTTCTCTGATTCTCAAAATCAATTTGGACATTCTGGAATATCAAGAGACAAAAATCTTAGTTATTAGCATTATTTTGAAGTAAAAAACTATATTCAGATGGCTTTTTTTTCTGTCAAAGCTTCATTTTTCTGCAAATTTCAGTGATTTACTGATGTCTAGATTTCTTGTACCAAGACATTGTTCATTGTTTTTAAAAGTCTTTTAGGGACCAATGTAATGTTACAATAGTTTATTTTACTAATTAAGCATATTAAAAAGTTCTCTCTCTTTTATTATCATGATTCAATAAAAAGAATGAAGATTTAACAAAATAAAGGTAGGAACAATATAATTCCACAAGGACTTTAATCTCATTCAATGAATACAATTTTAATATGTGAGAGACTCTTGGGATCATTTATTGCATTTTACCAAGGACTGGTGAAAGATTTTTATCAGTGTAGGTGATATTGCTGTGCACGGAGAGAAGTTTAGGGAATAGTGATGTAATGTATTGCTCTGAATGAGATAGTTAAGAAAATTTTAATTATTTCTACAAGTGAGATGGAAAAAGCATACCACAGTTTAGTTGGGAGCCACTTGCTCTGGGGCAGCTATTACTACATGTTGTCACTAGCAGGCCTTGGAGATCATCTTAACAGCAGGTTGCTCCCTACTTACAGTGTGTGTGTGTGTATTTGTAACAAATGATCGGGAGTTGCAGCTGCTATTATGGAGCCCACCCCTGAGAAACACTGCTGTTTGTAGCTCTAGGGCAATCGACTGTTTCAAGAGCAGATTTTCCTGGGAAGTTGAGTTGGGAAGATCTGCTCTAAATGTGTATGGACAACATTGAAATCAATCATGGACTTAGGGGGAACACACACAAACTGTGGATGTATTTTTCTCGTGAGATCTGGAATGAACTTTTTATCTGTTGCACTAGAGATCAGAACTCCAAGCTCTCTGGCCTTTTAGACTCTACATCTTAAACAAGTGGTCCCCAGCTTTTTCAGGTTTACGACTGCGCAGTGAGAGTTACAACATCAGGCTCCTTGGTTCTGATGAGGTCTTTAAGCTTCTCCTGGGCCACCCTTACCAACATCTTGTGTTTCTGGCTTAGAGGTGGATTGTCCAATGAAATTATAACTGCCATGATTGTATGAGCAATTCTCCCAACAAATTCCTTCTCAAAGAATTATATATTATCCCCTTGGTTCTGTCTCTTTGGAGAATTTTCACTAATATGTTAAGATGCATGGCAAAAGCCAGATTAATCATTTACTAGCTTTTCTGTCTATAGACTGAAATTTTCTCTTTCTTACTTCCTGTGATATGTAGCACAGTGTTATTTCCTTAAATCCTGTAGAGCTTCTTAATTTGCACATCTGAGAAGTCTCTCCTCTGGGAGTACACCATATGTGCCAGTTGATTAAGTAGGAGAGTAAGCATGGAGGTTCCAATCCCTATAGGTTACTGACAGCCTAACTGGTTTTTGTAAACGGTAGCAGAATTGGAGAATGTAAAAGTTCGTGTATGATCCCTGCACGCTTTTGGTGATATCAAAAGTATAATGACCTAGGTAAGTAAATTTCAAAATCTTTAAAAGATTTTCAATATCAAAATATATAGAGAATGATAAATGTGTTTGGATATTTTCCAAAGTATCATGGGTAATGCTGTGGTTTGAATATGTAATGTGTCCCACTGGCTTGGAAATTTTGGCCTCAAGCTGGTTGTGCTGTTAAGAAAAGTTAAGGAACTTTTAGGAGGTGGAGCTTTGCTAGTATAAAGCACATCACTGGGGATGGGCCTGGGG
>JADRCC010577599.1:0-11817 GCA_019843855.1 Hylomyscus alleni
GCAGTAGTTCTCAACCTGTGAGTCATGACCCTTTCACAGGGGTAGCCTAAGACCATGAGGAACCTCTCAGGAGACAGCTATATCAGGCTCATGTCAGCCAGCACTTGCTGGCATCCACAATAGTTTCTGGGTTTGATGACTGAATATGGGAAGGATTCCCAGGTGGAGCAGTCTCTGGATTGTCCTTCCTTCAGTCTCTGCTCTATGGGCTCTGCCAGTAATTGACTAATAGTAATTGAAGTAGAGGTTTACAGCCATCCATTGGACTGAGTACAGGGTCACCATTGAAGGAGCTAGAGAAAGGACCCAAGGAACTGAAGGGTTTGCAGCCACTTAGGATGAACAACAGTATGAACGAACTAGTACCCTCACAGCTCCCAGGGACTAAACCACCAACCAAAGAGTTCACATGGTGGGACTCATGGCTCCATCTGCATATGTAGCAGAGGATGACCAAGTCGGTCATCAATGGGAGGAGAGGCCCTTGGTTCTGTGAAGATTCTATGCCCCAGTGTAGGGGAATGCCAGGGCCAGGACACAGGAGAGGGTAGGTTGGTGAGCAAGGGGAGGGAGGAGGGAACAGGGTTTTTTGTTTTGTTTTTTTTTTGTTTTTTTATTTTATTTTATTTTTTGGAGGGGAAACTGGGAAAGGAGATATTGTATGACATGTAAATAAAGAAAATATCTAATAATAAGTAAATACATACATACATAAACAAATACATAAATAAATAAAAGACCCCGAGGAGCATAGACACTTACATTACAGCTCACTAATGCAGCAAAATGACAGTCATGGGCAGCAAGGAGATGATTTTCTGGTTGGGGAGGGTCTGTGTTAGCGTCACAGCACAACGAATGCTGAGAAGTACTGCTCTAAGGAATAGTTAGGATTTTCTAGTGCCTTTAGCTTGCTAAGCTTGTTCAGTACTACTAAAAATAACCTCTAAAAGTAATGCTTGTGTTGATATCCCAGTTTATTGTTATTCTTTTGTTAAATCCCCAAAGCTGGTTTGTTTTTTTTTTTTTACTTTGTTTTTAACAACATTACAAATGAATTGACCAAGGATGTGTTAAATTTGCACTTGATATTTAACCAAGAAAATATGAGAACCTAAGTTGTTTAAAATATTACATCATCACACCAACACAAACAGCTCTCACTAGAGGTAATTAGGATGCCTGTCAATGATTTTCTTAATGAAGAGGTTAAAACCTCTTTGCAGGTCAGAATCTGAGGGTAGGGATCATGCCGGCATTTTACCTGTGTTGTCAGGAGCTGAATTTACAGAGTAAGAGCAAAGGTATATTCAGTCAGGGGAAACTGTATCCTGAAGCACGAAATCACACAACCCCGTATCTTCAAAGACCAAGAAAATCCTCAGCTAGAAGCCTGGGATTTGGCAGTTAGGCAGGATTAGTTTAAGTGGCCTGAACTTCTTGAAGCATGAAGGTCTGATTCCCCAGTCCTTTGGACTTGTGTGAGAGAGGTGTTTGCTGTAGACGCTAAGAAATCCGTGCTGCAGCAAGCTTCAGGCGGTGACTGATGAGGGATCAGAGTGACTTCAATTTAAGTTGTTAAAAACAGAACACAGTGGAAGAGGAGGAAGGAGGAAGGACTAGAAAACCATAGTTCACAGTAAGTACCAGTGGAAGAGGAGTGGGCAGTTGTCATGGGGCTGGAGGCAGGATTTATCCAAGTCCTGGTGTGTACACACCGTTAGCCTAGCAAATGCCCTTCTATAAATATACCATAAAAACTAACAGTGAATCTTCCCAAAGACTCTAACTGTAATTATTCTGGGTTGGGTTAATGACTCTTCAGTGTGAGCAAGTCACTGTTTTACTGTGGGGAAACATTAAACAATGGCGGCTCCAAGTATTTACACAAAGAGAAATAAGTTACATTGTAAGTGAAATAAGCCCGCCCGGAAAGAACAAATGCTGTGTAATTCTACTTCCCAAGGTGCCCGGAGAGTTCAAATTCACAGCCAGGAAGTAAAGGGAGGGCCAGTGTAACTTGGAGGGAGAATGGGAAATTCTTATTTAATGACTTGTAGTCTTGCACTTTTCAAAATAGTTTTTTTGAAGTGCCAAGGTTTGTACAGCAATAAGAATTTTTTAAAATGGTTAACATGGAAAACGTTGTCATGTGTAAATATACATTTTCTCCATTAAAAATAAAATCTGATTATATTTCAAAGATGATTAGATGGGTAATTTTAATTTTATTCATTTGCCTTAATGTCCCTTTAAAAAAAAATCTATAGATTTTTGTTAGTAACAAAGGAAAACCTAGTCATACAGGCAAAAAAGAAAGCCTAGTCTAGCCTTCAGTTGAGACTGTTTTAGAAGCTGCCTTTTCTGCTCTGCGTGTCCCACATGTGTCTGTAGAAGATGCCCAACTGCCAAGCTCCTCCTTCCTGTTCTCATACTGTAATAACCCCTTGTGTAACCTAGGTGCATTATCTGTACCAGGTAGGAAGTATTACACATTGCATCATCTCCAAACGATGACACACGTGAGCAGGTATCGTTGTGTCCATTATAAAGATTCGAGAACTGAAGAAGAGACTCAAGATTCCTTGATTTGTAAAAGGCATAGAAATCCAGCCATCCCTGTTCCTGAATCCACATCCCCACTCTGCTTCCCATAGGCAAATCACCATGCCAGTTTCTTCAGCCAATCCGAGCAGGACAGTGCTTTGGCAATACGAACCTCTTCTTCCAGGCTTCACACCCGTTTGCAGTGATCCTGAACTCTTTGCCACTAGGTAAAGGTATGATCCATCCAGAGAAGTGTATAAGTGAGGAAGCAGTCTGTCCCTCAATCCTCAGGAACTCTGTAATCTCTGAGACTAGCAGAATGCTTGGGACAGTCTGTGTGTCAAAAATATCAAACTTTTCCTTCGGGCAAAAGCCCTAGCCATCTACTCACCCTGTCTGTAGAACAAGAAATAACAGAAGGATGTTCAGGAGGAAAAAAGAAGGAAGGCAATAGGCGAGGAAGCTTTGGCGCAAGCAGTCCTTACATCTGGGTTCCCAGGTCTCAGTGGTCAAAAGCCAATGCTTTGGTTGCATATCAAACTAGTCTGGATTATAGATGTTTGGAAAAACTCCTGTTCCTCAGAAGGACCCAAAAACCTAGGGAACAATATTGAGGGAGATGTCATCTCTGATGCTAAAGGACCAAAGGAACAGAGTGTCTTAGTGGTGACCATCATGAGGCCAGGCCTGGAGCTTGAGTCTCACACCTGAGAAAGGCATGAGATGTCACTCCTCAACCATGCATCCTGGATGTCACTGAATTCAGCCTTCTATATATTGTCTGGAAGTGAATGTAAAGTATCGGGGGTCCACCTGAGGCAGGGACTTTCACTGCTATAGCTAAGTGAGGAATTCATGGGGGTCAGTACAGCCTGCTTTCTACATAAACTTAATTTAAAAATTTTGTCTTTAGCACTATCTCAAGGGCCCTAGAAGACACCAGTAATACAGGCAGGGCTATTGTTCGCATAACAGAATGAGAACTGGCGAGGCCTTCTTGATTTCCTCAGAAACTCACAGGTTAGAGGGACAGCTCCAGCTTCCTTTCCTGCAAGAGGGACTGGCATTTTGGACATCATTTGTCAGAGTTGAGAAATTCCTTCATCTCTACCTGTAAATCTTCTCTCATTTCTGCCTATGTCCATGGATGGGTGAGAGATAGCAGGAAAACTTGGTTTTGTTCTGCCCACACTTTGTGACACCTCACCCTGTGCCAAACCCAACTTTAAGAGGCTTGTTCCTTGCTGCCTCCTTGAACTTAGACCTGACCCAGTAGACTATGAATGGCCTCTAGAAATGACTATGAGCTGTGATTATCTACACATGGACCTGTTTATTCTCCAGGTGATCTACACATCATATTTACAAGGCTCTAGGCTTGGGTTGGACCTGTCAGTTTTCATCAGTGAATGCCATGAAGCAATGAAGAGAAGGGCAAGGTAGCTTTGGAACTAAGGCAGTATGCCAACCTGGTTCTAAGCTTTTATTCTACCTGGTATGTGTAACCCTTCATAGATCCTTAATGGATTTGGGCCTTAGTTTCTCCAGGTAAAGTGGCCATAAAGTGGATATCTGAGACCTCTCAAATATGATATATTGAGAGGTCTTAGTAAAGAAGCTGGCATTCAGCAAGCTTTGAATAAGCATCCTAGTAAACAATTATATCCTTGAAAGTTGAAAGTGCCAGACTGTAATGGGCATATCCCATCTGGGGAGACCACCCAGGACAAAAAGATGCTTGGGTCATGAAAAAGTCTTGTGTTATTTCTGGGGGGGGAAAAAAAGAAGCTACAGGGTGCCCTAGAGGTACTAGGTACCTAGGTACTGTGGCTGATAGGGTACTTGTATTGACAATCCAGAAGCAAATTAGTCCCTTTTGAAAACTGGAATAAGAACTGAGTTCACCTAAAAAAGGGGGGGGGGTGAAATTTCAAAAACTGAAAGGGCAATCTTCTGATGACTTTACCTGAGTTTAGCACACCAGACTTTATTTAAGCCAATCTCTCCAATGCCAGTATATCTGAAGATAGGGAGCTGGGGCACAGATGCACATGGCCAGGTACTTGAGCTTAGATACCTACGCCGTGTCAGGTGTTTTTCTTGCCTTGGTGTTTTTCCTATGGGAAACTTGGAAGTTCCCAGACACTGTTTGTCAGCCGGTCCCTAATCACTCAGCAAAATGAGTCTCATGTAGAGATCTGTGCATCCACCTGAGTAATGCAAATTAGAAGATGCAGTGACTTGCTTAAGTCATGCAGCTCTACCAGGAATGGAGCTGGTTTGGCTCAGGAGGCCAATGACATCATCCGTTAGATGTCACAGAGGACCTCCAGCCCACAGTCGCAGCCCTGTATTCTGCCACTATGGAGCCCTTAAAGTCAGTCCCCTCCTCCTTCCTTCTAAGTTTTATCAGTTACCAAAAGCTGCATTCGTTTTTGTTTTTGTTTTTCTTTTTTTCCCAAGGAATGGGGATTATTACATTTGAATCCTTCCACCATTATGTGCAAATCATATTCTGGGCTTTCTCTGAAAAGTTTCTGGGGGCAGTGTCTAGGGTCTTCTCCTTTTCAAATTACCGAGCAAAGCATGACTTTTTTTCCTCAGAGCTCAGCCCAATTCTCCAGCCTCAATTTAATGCACAAAAGGCCAGTCCTTCAACCTCAATTGAAACAAAGAGATATAGGGACAGACATTGTGAAACAAAGGTTTAAAAAAAAAAACTTAAGTCTGTACTTTGGTATTATAGTATTTGTAGCATAAACAAACAAACAAACAAACAAACAAACAAATAAATAAATAAATAAATAAATAAATAAATAAATAAAACAGTGGACACCATTGCAGGAAAAATCCACGTGGTGCATTTTCTATTTTATTTCATTGTATTTTGAGACAAGGTCTTGCTATGTAGTCTAGCCTGGCTTTGAATTCACTAGCCTTCTGCCTTGCCCTGCTCTACTGGGATCCCAGCTATGTGCTGCTACACTGGTTCCCTTCAGGGAAGCTTTGATACGGAAAGCAGCTGGAGTCCAAAACCCAGCATGCACTAGTGCAGGACACTGGGTGGAGTTTAACCAGTGAGTTCCAGTTTTCTCATACATGGTGTGGACCCTGTTGATGGAAGGTGGTCTTGGTGCCTGTGTATCAGTCCATGTACATGGCTAGAACCATGTCTGGGCAATCCAGAATTTCATGCTCTACCACTAATAATTAACCATTTGATAGAAATGACAAGACTGGCTTTCTTCCTTCTCCAGTTCTTTGTGCTATGGGCCCTGGGATGCTTAGTGTCCTTTCCCTAAGCGGACACTTCTTTTGTAGAAAATGTGTTCTAGCTCTGAAGTCATGGTCTCATTCATTATCGAGACTGATTTGTCTTTTGGGACTCTAAAGAAACTCTTAAAATCAAACCCTTTGTGACTATCGTAACATAACAGCTAAATTACATTATTAACTGTTAAAAATTACTTTTTTGTCTACCCACAGAGCTTAAAACTTATCTAGGATATGAATCTTCCTCTATCCCTTAATAAAGTCAGTCTACAGGGCTGAAACATAATACAGGCTAATCTGCATATACCTGAATTTAAACCTGTGCCTATACTCTGTTGGCCATGCGACTCTAACTACACAGCTACTGTGTGATCTTTAATCACTTCTTCTACATAATAAATAATTAGCTACTTTAGCTGAATCTTCATGACATGATTAGTAGCCTGGACTATCTCATTTTAAACATCAGTTGTCACTGCAAACTATTGAGATAAATTACAAGTACTGAAGATTATTTATTCACAATAATCAAGAAATGGAAATAGCCTAGAGGCTCATCAACAGATGAATGGATAATGAAATGTGATATATAGACATAGTGGCAAATTATTCAGCCATAAAGAAAAGTAAAGTTATGGCATCTGTAGGAAAAATGGTTAAAACTGAAGAATGTCATGTTAAGCAAAACAAGCCAGATTTAGACACACACACACACTCATACACATATACACACTTACACACAGGCATACATACACACACTCACACACACAGTCACTCATACACTCACACTCAGACACACATACATACACACTCACATACACACATACACTCACTCACTCACTCATACACTCACACATACTCACACACATACACATACTCACACACATACACATACACATACACACACACATACACACAAAGGAAATATACACACAGGGACTATATACATATAGAGAGATCAAGGAGGGTAGTAAGGAACAAATATGAACTAAGTATAAAATAAGTATATCAAAATATAATAAAATCCATATTTTGGTACTGGTGACTAAACCCAAGAAACCCATTATTTTGTACAATGACTTCAGAAAGTTAATTAAAATGGGAATAATTATTACTTTTGCAGGCATTTTTCGTAATGATTCCCAGAAATCACAGACTTTTACTATAAACTGAGATCATAGGGTAGAGACCCACCATTTTCAGATTGTGCTCAAAGGTATGAGGAGGTCGTGAGAACTCTGTCTCACCAGACTCACCATGGGGAGGAGCTGGAGTCAGCCTCCATCTGCTGTACATCTCATGATGCCCTCGCCCTCCATTCCTTGACCAATCACAGAAGACTTTCTTCGCTTTGGAGAGTAGGTTCACAACAGAACCTAGCCTTTAGTCATGTCAGCTACTGAACATCAGAATCATCTTTATTGCTCTTCCACCTTTCTGAGACAGGGTCTGTCAAAGCCAGATTTACTATATGGCTACTCTCTTTGCCCTGGGGATTTCCTGTCTATACCTGTCCAGGCTGAAATAACAAGGGGTCATCACACCCACCTGCCATTTGTACTGTTAAGGGATCCAAACTCTAGACCTCACACAGCATTTTAACCAATGAGCCATCTCCCCAGCACCTCCTTCCCCATTAGCCTATATCAACTGTACAAAGCAATGGGTTTCAAGGGACTCAATTTTTCCACCCTAGGGCTCCTATTTCTAGGAATGAGTCTGAGTGCCAGTGATCTGTATTGGGAGGAGTAAGGACTGGATCTAGGAGCAAAGCACATCTCTCCAAGGTTGGAGGTGACAAGCTCACCATGGGCCCTGCATGCTGCTATCAATGTCAGGGCTTCAACCCAGCCACCCTGACCTACTGGGTGAATTTGAGTATGAAATGCTGGAAATAGAGGGCTCAGGAGCTCTAATTTATCAGAAGGGTAGCAGCAATTTGAGCTGGAGAATAGTTCTGAATGAGCGGCCTTGGAACAGCAGACCTCCTCCTAAAGCAGAAGCAAGGGAGGACTCGGGTGAATGTTCTGAGCATTTCTTAAGTTAATTTATTTATCTTAATGATTATCCTGCTCAATACCCCCTGGTGCTAGCCAAGGACCCGCTCTTCTCTTGGCAACCCCACTTCACCCCTTCCCTGACCCAGGGGAACCTAGAATCGAAGCTTCTTAGTTAGACACACAGGGTCAAGAGAAGCAAGGAAGCTGGAGAGTTGCTCATATGATGTTAGGAAGGGAAAATCCTAATCTGCGTTGACTCTGTGCAGCCAGGGCTCTACGAGCTGTTTTCAAAGGCTACAAAAGGCAAAGTGACATTAGTATACACCATCAAACTGGGGGAGCCAGTGCACAGTGACACTTGCTCTTCCATGAAACTCAATGATCATCTGTTCTCAGGTGGTGTATCAGATATCCTGCATATCATGTAGTTTATATTATGATTCCTTAACAGTAGCAAAATTAGAGTTATGAAGTATCAACAAACTAATTTTATGGTTGGAGGGTTCTACCACATCATGAGGAACAGTATTAAAGGGTCGCAGTGTTAGGAAGATTGAGAACCGCTGGGGGAGGAGGAGTAAACCTGGGGAGCAGGGAAGTTGGGAGGGACTGGGAGGGAAGGAGGGAGGGGAAACTGCCATCAGGAGATACTACATGAGAGAAGAATAAATTAAAAATAAAATAAATTAATAAATTTAGGCTGAGCAGTGAAGCCAACAAAGTCCTGGATTTAGCAAGTGAATACAGCTCACTACAGCTCACTACACCTCACTTCTGTGATGAACTTCCTTTCAAATTTGCTATGAGAGAAGAAAAGGGGATCTCATCCCGCCTGGATAAACCAACAAAGCAGCAGGCACTCCATCTTCCAGAAACAGCTTTGTCTTAAGTGACCCAGAAAGGGTACCAGAGAAGGTGTAATATTTAAAGAGGAAAAAAATAAACTAAAGAAAAGAAACCTCCCTCTGAAGAAAATACATAGCGAATACGCATGTCTCCATTCAACAGAGCCGAGTGCTTTGCCCCTGTAAGCAGACAGGAAAAGGAGTATACTGATAGCAGTCTCTTCAAGGAAAATCACAAATGCAGTTCTTACATTGTGAAACATGCATGTTGCCTTTTATGATGATAAGTACACAGCTCCACATGACCTCATATGACTGTTGCCTCTTCTAATAAGAGCACTTTCCCTGGAATAAGAAACAGGGACACCCTGTTTCTCTCATTTCCCAACCAGCCAGGGTTTCACCTCTCGTCGGGCTAAAAAGATCACTGCTTTCTGTTCCTTTAATGAGTCATGCTTCCCATGTCAGAAATAACACACTAATAAAGCCATTCATGATTCCGGGTTGTCTGCAATTTTTAGTTCCTATTCAACTACAAGAGATGATTGACTTTTCTTCCTTATTATCTTCCAAAAAGTTGTTTAGATGACTGTGGAAATAACATTTGATGGCACAATCTTATTAGACGGTCCACAACCTAGAAAATGTCCTTGGTGTGTCTCAGGATGGCAGCTGGTTTCTCCGTCATGTTCTTAGGCAATTTGCTCTGTGTGTAGGATGACACACTATATGCTTTGTGTTTCTGTGAATGGGATGAGCCAACCTTATCCATTCTGTGTATCTCTCACCAATGCCGGGCACATTCAGACTTAACAGTGTCTTTGAAATAATACATGAACTACCAACACATAAGCCAGACCTTTTTATTTCAAATGATATTACATGAGTTACAATTGAGATTCTTCTGAATTTGCATGATATTCAAATCAGAGTTTAGGCACAGAGCAGGGGTTCCCAATCTTCTTCGTGTTGCAACCCTTTAATTTATTTCCTTATGTTGTGGTAAACCCCCCAAAATAAAAGTATTTTGTTGTTATTTCATAACTGTAACTTTGCTACTGCTATGAATCATAATGTAAATATATGATACGTGACACCTCCCCCAAGAAAAGGTTGAGAACCACTGTCATAGAGATTTGCCCTTCCTTTAGCTACCTTGCCTCAGAACACACCCTATGTATAGACAGTATGGCTTCACTTTCTCACAACTTCCCCTACTCTGTTCATAGCCCAAGACAGATAGACCAAATTAGACACTTGACTCGGGAAACCTAATCCATTGTCTCAGCCATCATTATACAGTTTTCTCCATGCAGACTTTATACCGAGAGGCAACATGATTGCTGAGTTCTCTAGCCCTCTAGTAGGGAAAGCTCCTTCAGGGTGAAGGGCAGAACTGGAGCAAGTCAGAGTTAGCAGAAGTCTGAAAGAGACAAGCTGAGAAAGCAGAAATGAGAGGCCAAAGAGAGAAACAGAAAAGATAGAATTTGTCAGTCCTGACTCGATAGATCTCCTTTCCTGTTTGCATGAGGTTCAAATATTCTGTCTGTCCAGACTTCTCAGACATAGGTAGTTTTAGGACTATTCATCAAATTCTGAAAATATAGGCATATAAATAAGACACAGCTGTTGAGAATTTATCATACAGTAATCTAATCTTTTTCTTCCTAACCTTCTCTTGAATTTTATTAAGAGAAATGTATTCACCTGTTTGGATTATTTTTTTTTATGATTATTTTCATAGACTCTGGTCAGTTTAAGTGACAAAAAAGAAAGACTCTTAAATCTCCCTAGAAGGTCTAGTCTCATTTATCTACAAGCCTTCCAATTTCATGCAGAAAGTGAAGGTACTTGATGAGGGAGAACAGTTACCCATGTGTCTCTCTGTTTCTGTATCTCTTGCTAGAAAATCTTTTACTTTCCTTTGTTCTGTAACACCGTTTGAAAGAGCTTTGTGTCATAAACAGTCTCAGAAAATAGAGATAGTGCATCCCTCATGAAGAGAGAGCTAACTGCTGATTACAAGAGAAATCTCTCTGTGAGGAAATGAGCAGCCATTGAAAACAACCAGGCTTCCTAGCCCTAGAATCTCTCTGTTACAGGAAATATACACAGAACCAGGCCCTCTTTGCACTACCCAGTAGAATTAAGGCTCAGGGAATTAGCATTAATATTGTTGGAGTCTGAGAGTTGCTCCACAAACCACACAAACACCGATCTCAGTCAGACAGGGATGGTTTTTTTGGACGCACACCCATAATACTGATTGGATCATGGTCGTAGCTCAGAATTATCTGAACCCCAAACATTTCTTTAAAAAGGCTTATAAAGGAAAAAAAAACCACAGTGAGTTCTTACACAGGTGCAGAAAGTGCTGCACAGTGGTCAGCTCTGACTCAAGCCATTTTAGACATAACAGTTCATACTGACCTTTAATTTGATGAGGCCAATGTAAAGCTTTGCGGAATTTCTTAAGATTAACAAACTTCATACAGAACACAGCAGGATATGTGATCAGCATGACCCTGCTCTGAGTCAAGTTATTTCTCTGTGTCAATGACGGGCAGGCATATTACAGCAACAATATGAAATAGCTGGCAGACATGGAGCAAAAATGGTTACAACTGTGCTGGGGTGAGAGGGTCAGACCACAACAAAAATGACAATATTCTGGCCTCTTCTACTTTTATTTTTTATCTTTTTTCAGTGTTAGTTGATAGAACCTAGAGCCTATACCATGCTAGGCAAGCCTACTATCGCTGGGCTACATCTCAAGTCCCATCCGGCTTCTTCCTTACTCCAAAAAAACTGTTCTTTACACTTAGTAGAGGAGTCTTAGTCATCCACCAGACCTTAGCACTTCTTCCATTCATATAAAGAACTTCTCCATCCCAGGAAAAGACAATGAGCCGCGTCTCTACCATTCTCCTCTCTCTTCTCATCACTAGCCGTCTCAGTTCCTATGCAGGTAGACTGTAGAACGATGATGTTTACGAAACCAGAAGCAAATTCTTACCACATACAGCCAGGAGCTACTTACAGCTCTCTGGAAGAGGTCTGTGTTCCTTTTATAGGCTCTTTAAAGATCTCATTGGTGGGGCAGATCCATACCTTTAATCCCAGCACTTGGGAGGCAGAGGCAGGTGGATTTC